>KV005118.1:227558-297350 GCA_001598015.1 Dorcoceras hygrometricum
AGCGTCTAGCAACATCGCCCCATTATCCCCTAGGTATCACTGATAGTGCCTGCAAGAACCAGTTGGTCGTGGTTAGCGTACAGTACGGTCCTTTCAATCAAGAGCGTCTAGCAACATCGCCCCATGATCCCCTAGGTATCACTGATAGTGCCTGCAAGAACCAGTTGGTCGTGGTTAGCGTACAGTACGGTCCTTTCAATCCATATATCCCGATCAGATCAACGACCATTGGTAAATCGAGAGTCGCTAAAGATCCGATAGCTATGCGTACATCTTGAATATCGAATAGTGACATCGCGAGTGTAACTAGGTAAACACATTTACCTAAAACACTTCTAGTACTCTGGCCAGAGATTTATACACTATTATCCCCTCAGATAGCATAGGATATCCACGCATGTCTGCGAGCGGTGAATCCTCGACAACGATGCATCGACTCCTACATGCATCGGGGTCTCATCCAATCCCGCCGCCTGATGACCCCAAGTGAGTCGGCAAACGAGTCAAAGTGAGACGCCTATCATGTAGAGTCTCAATGACATTTCGAGTCGTGAGGACAAATCAGTACAACCAAGACCTCGGACTTATCCACTCGACAAAAGGTAACCACTTGGAAAGTTCGAACGAGGGTAGTTCGATAGATCACCAGGTCACTATCTATCTGCATGCTCAGAACATCACAATGTTCCCTACCAATGAAACATGGTACTTCGCATCGCAGATACTAGTCTCTAGCTCGGGCGGCCTTATCCTCATTTTGACGGCCCAATCGACTAGGAACATGTTCAGAATACACAGTGACTATTAGATGTGTTTCATGATAGCCGTCATACCCACTATCACATCTAACATACACTTTAGTGTATTCTAGGTCTTTACTCAACGCAATTGTTAATCATCATACAACATAATGAAAGTAAAGAATGCCATGTAAATAAATGCGAATATCATATATAAAGATTGTTTCATACAAGAGTCTATAAACCCACACGCCACAAGTTGGCTAGTTGGGCATCTACTCTAACATTTAAGGCAAAAGCTGGTTTTGTGAGCTAGCAGCTGGTCGGTGGCGAAAACCAGTCGAAGCGTGTTTTGGTAACGCAGGGTATGAAACGCCGTCGTTTGCGTGAAGTCTGGTTTCACGTGTTGTAATCAGCAGATGAGTTAGTGTAATTGCGTTGAGGGCTAAAACGACTGCGTTTAGATTAGTTGGCGCGACGTCGTTTCGATGTTGCGTCTGGTACCAGCTGCGAGGAGTTGTTGCGTCTGGATGATCAGTCGAGAGCAAGGGTCAACGCTAGTCAACGTACTGTAGCTTGCGACTGGTTGTGTTTCGTATCTTGCGACCGGTATTTGGCGAAATGTTGCGACTGGATAGTGACGTCAGTGGAGCGACGTCGTTTGAATTAGTTGCAACGCTGCGTTTTGAGGTTGCGACTGATACCAGCAGAGAGAAGCATTGTGCGTTATGTCTTGCGACTGGAGGACCAGCCGATGGTAGAAAAGATTGCGTATTCTATGCGACGTCGTTTTAGTACTTTTGTGCAACGCCGTTTTGAGAAACCAGCTGTTGGTTCTTGCGTCTGCGGGTTGTAGTATACCTGCTGGTTTGGGAGATCGATGGTGTCGACTGGTTTTGTCGGTGGACAATTATTGAATTGATTTCCAGTCGTTAATTCTATTTATAGGAAGATATGGCCTTCGATTTTAGACACCAGTTCCCATACTTAGAATATTTTCCAGCCTTTCGTTTTCTGTTTCTCAAACCCTCGTTACTGTTCACCGTGAGCTATTCCGGTGAATTCCCGGCGTTTCCGGTGGTTGTTTTGCTCGTGTGAGGTAGCGTTGGACTCCTCTCGAGAAGCTCTATCATTCTTCACCAGTTTTAGAAGCTGTAATTGGCTAGTTGAGGAACGCAAAGTTGCTGCCGTTCGAGTGTTGCGTCGACCGGGTAGAACTACGTTCTGGTTTTTGGTGAGACCTTGTTCCTAGCCATAGTTTTTAAGCTTCCTGTTTTATTGTTGAGGTATATTGGGCAGCTGGTTGAGTGTGACTCCCGTCCGTGAGCTTGTTTAGCATCCCGTAAGATTTATGTTGTGTATGCTGTTGGTTAACAGGCTTTTACCAGAGTCTTCGGGATTTCTTGCAGTGCAAATTATAGATCAGAAGAATTAAGGTACGGATTCGAGCTTGATATTGCTGGGAATTGGCATGAGAATGAATGCTAGATGGCTGTTGTGTATTGAGGTGGATGTTGCTGTGTGCATACGTGATTTCTATTGATCGCTTAGCTGCCCTGTTATGCATACACGCATTTCCCATGTTGCATTCATATTGTTATTACAGCCATTGTTCGTGTCTTGTATTGCTGTTGTTGATTCTCACCAGGATGCGAGGGCGAGCGGCGATACCACACTCTCATCTCCCTGCTGGGATCGTTATCCACCATGCGCCGAGTGGTTAACTACCACAGTTCATGGGCGAGGCAACGACAGGTTGAGTTGTTTGATGCACGTGTCTTGTATTGCTGTTGTTGATTCTCACCAGGATGCGAGGGCGAGCGGCGATACCACACTCTCATCTCCCTGCTGGGATCGTTATCCACCATGCGCCGAGTGGTTAACTACCACAGTTCATGGGCGAGGCAACGACAGGTTGAGTTGTTTGATGCATCTGGTATTCGGGTGTTGTTTCACGGCGAGTGGCTCATTACCACACTGTGAATACACCTCGTGGCCACGGTTGTTGCAGATCTTTGGAGCTGTGTTTGAGTTCCTTACCTCCCTTGTTGGTTGAGCCTTCCGTTGCTATCCGGTGTCTCATGCATAGCATCTGCATTTTATCTTATGCATTTCCTTAGCTGTTTCTTTTGCTCTCCGTACTGGGGTTTGACCCCATGTCCCTCTCGGGCTTGGTTTGTTTCCTTGTTTGTGTTGTTTTCAGGAAACCCAGGTTTTACAGCTGGTCGTGGTTTTAACCCAGATGGTGGTGCCCCGAGAGGTGGTTAGCGTGTCCCAGTTGCGTATAGCATATTTATATATATATGTATCAGTTAGCCAGGGGGATGCACTGTGATTTGTCGTTGTATCCAGTAGTTGGAGTCTGATACATGTTGTCCGTGGAGGTTGTTATGCTATATTGTTTTTGGTTGTGGTTGTTGGATTTTAAGCTGGGATCTATTTTGAGTATCGCTATATTTTAAATTATGTGTTTTAAACCGTCGGGCCTAAAAGCGAAAATTTTACCCACTTTTTGATAAGCTTTCGCATGTGTTTGGTTTTTTTTTTACTCTGTATAGAGCACGAGGCCTGACAACTAGTGCAAATTTATGTTGATGACATTATTTTTGGGTCAACTAACCCCAAACTATGCTAGAAATTTTTTAAGTTGATGCAGGACAAATTTGAGATGAGCATGATGGGAGATCTGACGTTATTTCTGGGCTTACAATTTAGACAGCTTGACAATGGAATCTTCATCAATCAAGCAAAATATACGAAAGAACTGCTAAAGAAATTTGGCATGGACAACTGTTCAGCAGCAGCGACCCCAATGAGCTCCTAAATCAAGCTAGATAAAGACAAAGCTGGATCTGCCATTGAGGTATCTCTATATCGTGGTATTATAGTCTCCCTGCTTTATTTAACTGCTAGCAGACCAGACATCATGTTTGATGTCTGTATGTGTGCTACATTCCAAGCGTAGCCAAAGCAATCTCATTATATTGCTATAAAGAGTATACTGAAATATCTTAAGGGAACTTCCAATGTGGGTCTTTGGTATCCCAAATACTCTAGCTTTCAACTAATTGGTTACAGTGATACAGACTACGCAGGATGCAGGGTTGATCGTAGAAGCACGAGTGGTACTTGTCAATTCTTAGGAGATCGCCTGATTTCCTGGTTTAGTAAGAAGCAGACATCTATTGCAACGTCCACAGCTGAAGCAGAGTACTTAGCGGCTGGAAGTTGATGTGCTCAGATCTTATGGATACAACAGCAGCTAAAGGACTACGGTATAGATGCTTCTGAAGCGCCTATTCTCTGTGACAACACCAGTGCAATCGCGATTACTCAAAATCCAGTGCTACACTCTAGAACAAAGCACATCGACATCAGGAATCATTCATAAGAGATCATGTACTCAAGAAGGACGTCAGGTTGGAGTATGTGTCGACTGACCAGCAATTAGCTGACATCTTCACAAAGCCTCTACCAGACGCTAAGTTTTCTTATTTTAGAAACCTGTTGGGTCTCTTAGAATTGCCTTGATTTGTCTGTGCGCTAACATTTGCAGGTTGGACAGCTTTCTGTGTTTGTCAGATCTGAGTCTACTGTTCAGGGGGAACACCATGTATTTTTAGATCTGGTAAAATTTCAGACTGGTATGTATCAGCTTTAAGGGGAACGAGAGATCTGAATTAATAAGTGCTGAGTCGCCTAAATATGTGAGATCTGGATACACTCAGATCTCATATATATACAGTCGATGCTTATATGTAATCAAATCTGGTAACACCTCTGCTGGTACATCAAAATAGATTCCTAAGGCTGTGATGTGTTAAACATTTGGCGCCAGTTATCAACTTTACCTTTTCACCCTCCCGGTTAAAATTCAAAATCTTTTTAAACTCATTTTAAAATCATTTCACAATATTTTCAAAATCTTATTTGCGCCAACGGATGATTAACACGTGTTGTCATCATAAGAAACGTCACATTCACATTCTCTCACCGTTTCACATTCCTGTTTTACATTACGCCGTTTCTTTTCTCTTTACTTTTACTTTGCGCAAATTACCTTCAAGCTCTCGTGCACTTTTTCTCTTTTGTGTTCTCTATTTGCAGACTATTATCTCTCAGGCATTTTCCAGTCCAACTTACTCTCTGAAATGGCTTCCGTATTCATCACCAACGCTTTGCAAATCAACTTTGATTTTGTTTTGGGGATTCAGGATAATGAGGGGATGGTGAACATGTTCCGAGCCCTAGAGTCCTCTGGGCTTCAAGTTTTCTAGGTCGTCCCTCTGTATTGTATGAACGGGAACTATGACAGTTCTTTGATACAGCTATGGTGCAAGATGGTGATGTTACTTGTGCTATCTCCGGGAAGTATGTCGCAATTTCTGAGGATAGGTTTGCCGGAGTTTTCAATCTGCCCACTGATGGTCTCACCGATTTGTCCAAGGTGCCGAATCATTTGGTATTGCAGGCAAGGTCTGTGTTTTCTAAGTCTGAGAATCCTGTTCAGTATTCGTGTAAGAAGAGACTACTAAAGTATAAATTCCGGTTGTTGAATGACATTTTGGCCAAGTCAATTACTGTAAAGGCTGGATCTTTCGACGCCGTTACCCATGAGCGGTTTTTTATGATGACGGCTATTCACTTTGGGGTCAAGATAAACTGGAGCAAGATTCTCTTTGAGGTTTTGAAGGAGATGGCCGATAGAATCATTAAAAGAGCCAAGGGTTTTGCGGCTCAAATTTGTGTTCTTCTGAAGGGCGACCCTGCTGTTACTTTGGCAGAGACGAAGACCTTCCCTTCCTTGAGAATCCTGTCTACCAAGATCGTGAACACTTATGTTGCCACGAATATAACAATCGACTCTCGTGGTGAAACAAGTGAGCCCGACGTGGATAAAGTAGCGACCGTTAAGAGGAAGTCTGTATCCAAAAAGAAATCTGCCCCGACTGATAAGAAGGCCGCCGATGAGGAACCAGTGGAAGTAGTTGAGAAAGCTGTGTCGAAGAAGCGATTCGCTTCTACTGGTGATGAGCTGGCTGTTACAAATAAGAAGAGGACAACGAAGAAGAAAGCATCTCTCTCGAAAGCGAATCTGGAGCTTGTGTCAGTAGCAACTGAGGCCACACCACTCCAAATGATTGAACCAATTTCAGTTGTGAACCCTCCTACTCGAATGGGTTCTGATGATGACAATGTTGAGAAGGAACCAGCAGTGGAAATCATTGAAAAAGAACAAGAGGCATCTACTGCTGATGATGTCGAACAGATTATTGCTCGGATTATTACAAAGACTGCTGAAATGGAAACAGAGGAGATGTTTGTGGAAACTGATGCTGGGAAATCAGATGAGACTGCTGAGACTACTGAAACAGATGTCGTGATGGGGAAAGCAGATATTGAGGAACCAGTGGTGCAGAGATCTGATGAGCCAGCTACTGAGGAATCTGCGCAACCTAGTAAGACAACTGAAACAGATGCTGTAGCAAGGTCTGAAGATATAACAGTGGAAATATATGAGCGGCTACTGCTGTGAATGATGAGGAATCAATGTCTATCGAGTATCTCTTACAACAGATTTCGGGTGATGCCATGTTGCCATCTGTTCTTGCTGCAGAACCAACCAAAATAAAATTCAGCAATGGCGTCTCAATTCCAGGAGTTGCAGACAGAGACTTGTACAAGGTAAAGTCTCCCTAAGATTGCTTTAACTGATAAAGGGAAGGCGCCCCTTGTTGAGGCCGGCATAGTTAAAGGGCATCCGGCCCGAGAGATGGTTCAATTAATTTTTGGCGATATTGAATTTCTTATCCAGTTGAGGGAACAAGTGATTGATGAAGTTTCAGCATTCTTTAATTCTTTCAGTCTTCGACGATTACTGGTTCTGACATCTCTTACAGCTATTGCTGTCAAAGAAGAGAAAGTTTTATCTTGTGCTGTGACAGACTCCGTTCAGATTTCTCTTCAATGGAGATTGTACATAGTTGCAAAGTACAGAGAACTTTTGCTGCGGAAATTTTTGGGGTCACAAAGAGCAAATTTCAGTTTTGGACAACCTTGGTCAGCAATGGCACTTCAAATTATCGATTTATTATCCATTGCTCATAATGCTGTTGTGAACTAGTTGCGGATGCAAAATCAAGCACACGTGCTACAGTGGACAAGGCCGTGTTGCTCAATGTTGTTTGAAGGTGTTTATGATCGCGTCTTCTACGTTCCCAGAAATCATAAAACCATTTTTTCGACATGTTGGATTCGACTTTTGAGATTTGTTGGAGGCTCTTGGATGGTGTAAGCTGGATATGACAGATGGGTATACGAGTGTGAGACCCCGGTTTCTCAGCTCTGGGAAAAATTACCTGAACAAATTGAGTTAAACTCTCAGGCACCAATTTGACTTTTCTTTGAGCCAGTTCAGCGTTTGAGTACTTTTACACTACCTGCTGTTAAATCCCCAGGGCTGGCACAGAGTATGTACAGAAGTGTTGCAGTAATCGATGTTTGGGTGTTTGACGCCAGTTAGCAGTTCTATTTCTGTACATATATCGTTGCGATTGGACAAGTTATGGGGGATATCAGTATTCCACGAAGAATTGTAGATAGTGTTTCATATCTTATACAGATTATATATTCAGTTCTTCCAGAACCCAGTGTACAGACGTCAGCAGTTGTAGATAGTGCATCAGTTCCTACAGATTTTGCTAGCCCTTCTCTGAGAAATTCAGATATCTCCTTGCCTTCTCCGCATCAGAGTCCATCTACTGATTCTTCTTTGCATTTTAATTCAGACATTCTTCAAGGAACTGACACCGCTGTTGAACAGATACTATTACCTTCTACTGCTGCTCCTGCTATGAATATCAATGAACAGTTTGCACAGCTTCGGACTTCTATTTCTGAGATTTCTATCAAGCAGCTGTGAACACAAAGAAAAATTGGCGATCTCCAGAATGCTATCTTTTCAAAGATCGATACTCGAGAGAAAGCTGCTGCCGAGGCTCGTATTGAACAAGACCAAACTTTTCGAGGCCTTATTAAAAATATTCGGCAGGGAGTTCAAATTGACACAGCTGCTTTATCGATTGAATTGCATGAATTTAAGAAGGCAGTTCGTGCTCAAAATGCTTTTGTAACGACTGATTTGGCAGATCTTCGTAAGGAATTCAAGGATCTCAAAGCTGATTTATCTAAGGAATTTGATGACAATTTGGCTGTTATTCGAAATGATATACTGGAGTTCCGTGTGGAAACACAGGGACAATTAGCTTCCCTTAGTACTAATCTTGCTGAACTCATAGCCTTTGTCACTAATGGCCGTGATGACAAAAAGGGGGAAGTGGGTAGCAGCCATGGACGAGATCAGCCTCCTCCTGGAGATGGTGGTGGTAGTGGTAGTAGGAGTGAGCCATCAAGAAAAAGAGGAAGCAGTGGATCTAGGCAGAAAAGTGGAGATACTGGCTAAATGAATAAGATCTGAATTTGGATTGTTACGAGTTTCTAGTTTTTCAGTTCTTGTACAAATCTTTTGTACTGTGCTACTTATTGAATATATATAAGCAGACTTGGAGCAATTTCTTTGTTGTCTCTTTTAAGTCAAAGGCTGCTAAGTTTTGTTATCACAAAAAAGGGGGAAATTGTTAAGATAAAATTTATAAGTTTTGGTTATAACAAAATGAGACTAAGAACTGATCTTAAGTTTTCGCAGAGGATTTCAGATTCCGTGAGGTCATACAAGTGTATTGAGGATTTCAGATTCCGTGAGTGTATTGAAGATTTCAGATTCGGGAGTTCTGAGTTAAGTTGCGTTGACATCTGTGTTGACTATTTGGGAATTAATCAGACTGAGTAGAGTTAAGTATTCAGAGATTCAGTTTTCGTTGATGCTTTCGAATCAGATTTTATTATTTGGATCAGTTGAGTATTCGGGATAGTTAATTCAGATATCGGGACAGTTGTGCAGAGTTGAGGTCTTTCAGACTTAAGAAGCTACAGTAAGAAATCTGTTGTTAGAGCAAAGTTCATTCAGACTTGATTCAGAGGCGTTAGTAACAGATTCCGTTATTGACTCAAGTGGTATTATTCAGATTTGAGAGTATAAACAGATTCCTCTCTAGTTACTTCAGATCTCAGTATTTCAAAAGTGGTTACATAATGCTCAGTGATTATAACAGATTCGAGGACAATTCAGATTTGAGTGTAGTACCCTTGCAGATTCTCTAAGCATTTAGATTTGACAAAATTGCAAGCATACTCAAGTGTGAGCTTCGATTCTCTTCAATACTCAAGTGTGAGCTTCGATTCTCTTCAGAAGTTATCAAGAATTATTTAGAGAGAATCAACGGTCAAAGTTTATATCGTATAAAAGGCTGGAATTAAGGAGACAAGATCAGAGCTATTTTGGGTAAAATTGCACAGTGCGCAGAATGCTTGATACGATGATTACCTGCTTTGGAATATAAGTCAATTTAGCCCTGACGAGCGCAGTTTACCTTTTGTATGGCATTAATGGAGCATTAAATGCTATGATACGATGAAGATATGCAAAAGAGCTTATCTCTACTGGCTACATTTAATGACCGTTGAAGACAAATAGTATAAAAGACTGAAGAATTCAAATGAAGAAGCTCTCTCCGTCTTCTGCGTCTTCTGATCCTCTACGCTATCAGTGTTTTAAAAAACAAATCTCTCAAATACTCACTGGAACAATTCATTGCAAATATATTCTAAGTCCAGTATTACAACTCGAAGAACATTCAAGTTCAACCTTCATAATTTCTATCCTTCGAGTTATCTTCTGGTTTACATTTGTAAACAGTTCTTGTTGATAAAAGAACCAGAAGATCTATAGTCTCAATATCATCGTATTTCATTGTAATATTTATCTTCGAGTCTGTAAAAGACTTGCTGTGTGAAGCAGTCTTGAAAATCACATTGATTTTAGTCAGCAGTCGTATCTGTTTCTAGTTGAAGTTGCTAGGAGTTCATCTTGAGCGAGGCTCGGTGACTGGGTGTAGACAGAAGCTGTGTGCATCAAATTCTTCTTGTGGAACCTTCCTGTGAAGGAAGAAGGGGAGACGTAGGATTTGATATCCGAACTTCGATATACAAACTCTGAATCTTGCACTTTTACTTTACAGTATCGCATTTACATTTATACTGTTCACTGGTTGATCAACTTCTTTCCGCACATTTATTGTTAGTTGAGAAATCAGATTTCGATCTGAGATACCTCAGATCTGGTAACTCAGATCTGAGTTAAGCAAGGTGCTTGTAAAATTACTTTAAAGGTTTCTAAAATTTAAAATACTAAGAGTTCATTCAACCCTCCCCCCACCTTCTGAACTCTTAAAGCTGTTTTCGATCCATATTGATCCTATCAATATCCAAATTGAAACAGTAAGCGGACGCATAGGCTGGTTCGGTTGAAGATATCTATGCTGGAACAGTGAGGGGATGCCCGAGTTGGTACAACAGAAGTCTTCCAGATTGCAGGGAACACCAAGCTGGTCTACCAGCTTGATGCAAGAGCATTTAAAGATCAGTTTAGTGATCAAGCGCAGTGGGATGCAATGAAGTGCAGAATGATTCAAGCACAGATCAAGTGCAGTGTACAAGCATGGTGTTCAAGTTCAGAGCCGAGCTGTTTTAATGAGAGGCTAGATGAGCTCGAGGTGACCCCCGTACATTGGAGCAGAGGAAGAATCTGTACGCAAGGGACTCGATCAGTCTCAATTGATCCAAGATGGCATGGAAAGATGCGAGCTGAATGAGCACACTGCCACAGCTCAGCATTGATCCAGAAGAACTCTGAAGCAGACCAGCTTAGAGAACATCTCAAATGAAGAGTCTGCCCAGATATAGGGCGTAGATTAAAGACCAGCTGGTTAAGGACAAACCAGCTGGACAAAATTCTCAAGAGCAGATCAAAAAGTAGGGACTCTATCTAGCAAAGTCATAAAAATTCATAAAATGGGGAAGAAATTTGCTAGATAGAGGAACCCTAAGCTCTGAAGATGATGAAGATCAGGAAAAGCAGTTTTCTCGGAGCAGAGAAACCAGCTGGAGGTATGATATCTGTGAGAAGGCTGATCTCACATATGCAGATAGAGGAAGACTCCTGAAATGAAAGAATCAACCAGCTGGAAGGAAACCAGCCGGGAATGGAGTAAAGGTGGGGAACAAGCTAAGTGAAGCAACCAGCTCAGGATGGAAACGGCTGAAGAAAACCAGCTGGAAGCTAAAAGAGCTCAAGTCCAACAAAGCCTGCAAACACATTAAAAACCAAAGGATACAAGTACAACAATGTTAGAAGATTTTTTAAAACGGCTACAAGCTTGTGTCCAACGGGCAAACATGCTAAGCGGCTTTATATATCAAGAGCAGGAGAAAGAAGAAAAGGTAGAGCCAAGCAGAGAAAGTGGGTGTGCACAAGCTAAAACAGAATTCAAGTCTACTGCACAACCCTGGGAAGACATCGAGAGACCAGCTCAGAGAGGAGCACTTCCCAGTGTGTGAGATTCAACATTTGAGAGATTGTACTTACATTGTAAATCTCACACCTATACACATTCACTCACATTCGAGAGTTGAACGAAACAGATTAGAGTGAATGTGAATTCAAAACTCTCCATTGTAGTCTTTGGACAGAGACGTTAAAGAAGTCTAGTTGTCTTTTGCACTGAGACGTTAAAGAATTGTCTGTAGCCTTTCTCACTGAGGCATAAAAGAAGTGATGTCAAACACACAGCTTGTGGGCTTAGTGTGCAGTGGTGGTTGCTAGGAGTTCTTGAGGCTGCAGGTCGTAGGAGTGGGTTGTAGTGAGGGTCGCTGCAACCAAAGTATTTTAGTGGATCCTTCCCGATTGCGAAATAGGGGAGACGTAGGAGATTCAACTCCGAACTTCCATAAACAAATTGCAGCGTATTTATTTTCTACTTACTGCACTTACATTCACGCATTGCATATTTTTTTACTACGCACAAAACTGTTTAAAGGCTTTCGAGTATAAGAGTTCAGTTTGAGTTATTTCCGTAAGATTTTAATTCATTACTCAATATGTATCTCGGAGCACAAACATTCAAGAAAACTGAGCTATATAGCTCAAGATTTAAGGAATAAGATCGTCTGTGTTAAACCAGTTCGCAGAGCTGCTGGAAATCTGGACCAGCTCACAGAGATGTTGATCCAGCTTCATGCCGATCTGGTTTCATAGTTGTGTGCTGGTTTTCAACTTTCAATAATGTTAAAAATGCACGTAACTTACGGGTTTGGTGTTTGGCCTGTGTGAGAGTCTACGTGAGTTGTGGCAGAGCTCATGAACACCCCCGAAATTTGATCCCAACAATTGGTGTCAGAGCACTTTTGCGATCAGTTACCCCGTGTGAAGGGACGAACAATTTGTATCAGAACAGGTTGTTCTTGAATATTACATTTTTCTTCGAAAATGTTTTAAACGGTTTTAAAATTTTGTCTTCTCTGATAGTCCTTCGAAAGCTTGTCTATGCTACAAAATTTTTAGGGCTTTCAAAACTCATCTTATATGGATAGGGGAGCAATGTTTATTGAATTACAAAGCAGTTTCTCAAAAGAAAGTGCAGCAATATCTGTTCCGACGAGCTGACAGATTGCACGAGATCTGTGGATGCCAAGATCTACAGGGCTGGCAAGGCTAAGTCTCAAGGAAAATGGAAGAGATTATGTAAATTTAATCCTCTATTGCTCCTCTGGTCTAAATAAATGAGAACCTTTGAGTACCATAGATTCTTATTCAAAATCTCATGCACTTGCTTTCACAAAATTTCGTCCCTCCGAAAATAACTTTGATTTTAAAATAAAAATGAAATCCTTTTTGATTCCCACAAAAAGGGGGAGAAATATTTCTGAGCATAAAACATACTTGCACATGTTTATCCAGGTTTTTTGTAAATCAAAAAGGGGAAGATTGTAGGATCTGTTTCTACAGATCAAAATCTAAGTTTTGATTAACATAAAACCTGCTTATATTTGACTACCGGCTTTTGTGCGATGTGCAGTGCACTTGATTTAACAAGGAAGGAAGATATCCAAACAGAAACAGTAAGGAGAGGCCTAATCTGGTTCGGAAGCTAGCAAAGGATGCAGAAGAGCCGATGAAAAGAGCTCAAGTCCAACAAAGCCTGCAAACACATTAAAAACCAAAGGATACAAGTACAACAATGTTAGAAGATTTTTTAAAACGGCTACAAGCTTGTGTCCAACGGGCAAACATGCTAAGCGGCTTTATATATCAAGAGCAGGAGAAAGAAGAAAAGGTAGAGCCAAGCAGAGAGAGTGGGTGTGCACAAGCTAAAACAGAATTCAAGTCTACTGCACAACCCTGGGAAGACATCGAAAGGCCAGCTCAGAGAGGAGCACTTCCCAGTGTGTGAGATTCAACATTTGAGAGATTGTACTTACATTGTAAATCTCACACGTATATACATTCACTCACATTCGAGAGTTGAGCGAAACAGATTAGAGTGAATGTGAATTCAACACTCTCCATTGTAGTCTTTGGACAGAGACGTTAAACAAGTCTAGTTGTCTTTTGCACTGAGACGTTAAATAAGTGTCTGTAGCCTTTCTCACTGAGGCATAAAAGAAGTGATGTCAGACACACAGCTTGCGGGCTTAGTGTGCAGTGGTGGTTGCTAGGAGTTTTTGGGGCTGCAGATCGTAGGAGTGGGTTGTAGAGAGGGTCGCTGCAATCAAAGTCTTTTAGTGGATCCTTCCCGATTGCGGACGAAGGGGAGATGTAGGAGATTCAGCTCCGAACTTCTATAAACGAATTGCAGCGTATTTATTTACTGCTTACTGCATTTACATTCACGCATTGCATATTTGTTTACTATGCACAAAACTGTTTAAAGGTTTTCGAATATAAGAGTTCAGTGAGTTATTTCCGAATGATTTTAATTCATTACTCAATCTATATGTCGGTGCACAAACATTCAAGAACACTGAGCTATAGCAGCTCAAGATTTAAGGAATCAGATCGTCTGTGTTAAATCAGCTCGCAGAGCTGCTTGAAATCTGGACCAGCTCGCAGAGGTGTTGATCCAGCTTCACGCCGATCTGGTTTCATAGTTGCTTGCTGGTTTTCAACTTTCAATAATGTTAGAAATGCACGTAATGTCAGGCCCGGTGCATAAATCAGAGATTAACCACGCACTATACAAAGGCGGACGCATTTAAAAAGGGGCTAAAATTTTTCGCTTTGGCCTGACTTAGAAAAATATTGGTTTTACAACAACCCAAAAGCTGAACACTAGAAGCTGCATAAAATAAATACAAGCATCGAGAATCCCAAAACAATACAATTTCAAATCAGCAATAGAACGTCAACACGGGACATTCTCCGATGACGACTCTAATACATAATTATACAATATAGATAACTGGGACACTCTATCCACCTCTCGGGGCACCACCAGAAGTCATCTCCACGACCAACTGAGAAACCTGGGTAACATGAACAACACACAAAAATCCAAAACAACCAGCCCTAGAGGGACATGGGGTCAAACCCCAGTACAGAGAGCAATACAAACAGCTAGTAGATAGCAACAGATATAAATGCACGTGCTATGCATGAGACAGCAGGATGCAAAGGCAATAGGCTAAAAACGAATAAGGAAATCAAAGGAGCTCAAGGACCAGCTCAGCAGCTGTCAATCAGATCGAATAAAGGGTAGCGACAACGAAGTATGTGAGAGCGTGGTAGTTATCCACTCGTCTCAAAACACTGTACCAGAGCATAACCAGATCACTCAACCTGCTGTTGCCAAAGCTCATGAGAGCGTGGTAGCTATCCACTCGTCTCATAGCGGCTAACAACTGAACCAGCAGGGAGATGAGAAGCACGGTATTGCCGCTCGTCCTCAACAACAGCATACTGGTACACACCGGTTAGCACAACAACAAATGGCTAACAGATATGAGCTCAACAACAAAGATGCGTGTATGAAATTACAACGACGTGCAACAACCAGCACAGAACAGAAGTAAACAATAACAGCACGATAGCATACACTGCACAACACACCAGCAAGCATACATATATATCCAAGCTTATCCCAAAGCTGTAATACTGTAACTCAGATCTGAAACTTGATTAACCAACAACAACAACAACAACTCAGGAACAGTAAGCACAGAACTACGAACTGGGAGCCACCAGCTCAACCCAGCTCTATCCTACCCTTAGACCACGATAGCTAGCTCTAAACGAAGTATAAGGTAGGATCCAACACTTACTCGAAAGAAATACCTGAACGGAAGAATCAATCGATCAGAACGCGAACAGATAACACACTGTGGCTTCTTCGTGTTCTTCTTCTAGCTAACCAAAGCCTTCAAAAGTGGTAGCAATGGAAGCGTCTTGTCAAGGGGAACTCAACGCTACCAACCTTGCTCAAAGCTGAATCGGAGGAAATCAGCCATAGTGAACAATAAGGGTTTCGCTACAGTAGAGGATATGCTTACGGGGAAAGAGATATTTCTAAGTGTTGGAAAACAATGACGTACATCTGGTCAAAGTCCTCTATTTTTACAACTTAAGTCTCCCACAGATCTGATGAACAGTAGCCACCGACACTCAGGGCTCATAGCGGGTACCAGCTCAGATCTGAACACTATACCAGATCTGGACTCTACGCTATACCAGATCTGGACTACCACCAAGAGATGTCGCACAGAATTCCCACTCATATCTGACCAACTCACAACCAAATCTGGTTTCTCCAAAACGGTGTCGCACCATAACCCAGATCCGAATGACCAGATCTCACACAACACTGTCCAGCACATAATACACTCGACCAACTTCTACTGGTAACCCGAAAAGATGTCGCACTACCTCCTGGTCTGGACAACTCGAAACCGGTCTACACAAAATTACAAATCAATGATCCACGTAGCGCTACCATATTTCTTTCTTCAAAGCTGGTTTCTCCAAACGACGTCGCTTCAGCACGCGCTTCAAATATTTAACTTAGCGTACCCAAAATGGCTTGCGATACAATTCTTAAGCATCCAACCAGCCAGATCTGACCGTCCTACGAAAACTAACCCAAATCTGAATCCACACACAAACCAACGTATGTTCACTAAGCATACCTGTAACGTCCCGAAATCCAGATTACGTAGAAATGAGTGCATGACTAGGGGGAAAATATGTTTGGATGATTACATGCCATTTTATATGATTTATTTATAATTTTATGCTGCATGGTATGCATGTGTTATTTTTCAGCCTGCTTGAGCTACCGAACGTGTGGACGAGATTAGGGTAGACCGGAATGAAAATAATTGGAGATTTTTAAGTTATGGGATTTTTAGGAATGAAATTATTTTATTTTAAGCAACAATTTCCTAAAATTAGGATTTTTATAATTATTTTGGAGGGGAACCCGTTTTTCGCCTATACGGGCTGGTATATTGAGTTTTAAGGAATTTTAAATTATGAGGAGGCCTATATTTCGAATTTTTGTAATCTTTAAAGCCCAAGTATGAGTTTTAAGCACCTTTTTAATTTAATTAGAGGGGAAAGCTTGTATTTTTCATAATTAAATCAATAGGGGTCATATTATGCACTTTCATTATTTCTTAAACATACTTTACACAAAACCTAGCCTCCATTTGATGCAACAGCCCCATTGAAGAATCTTGGTGATCCCAAGCCGGTTGCGCCCCGATCTCGTGTCTACAACGTCCGTACCTCGCAGATCTACATCTTCTTCAAACCAGGCATGTAATATAGATTTCTTTTCCCACCATTTAAGCCATATTAAACTTTTTTTAACGTTAAATGCATGATTTGTATGTGATTTGATTATATCTATGCATAAATTTGAGATCCATGCATGAATCATGATTTTCAACACGTGTTTCATTCGTTTCTTGTGATGCTTCGGTCATGGGCGGTTCTTTGGGCTAGATTTTGGTCCAAGGGTTGTTCAGGTAGTTCTTACATTGATTTGGGGTTACGTAGGTCCAGACAGAAAGCGATTTGTTCAAGGAATTAATTAGTTACGAAATTTATGATCAGCATGTGTCCTGGCTTGTCGTCTGTGCGCGATAGTAGAGTTGTTGGGGTCTGGTATGTCGATAAATATGGTTTTTGTGGTTGAGGTTGATTTCATAGGATATCCATTGAGTTAGGGTCACGTAGGTCCAAACGGGGTGCGATTTGGTTGAGAAACGAATTAGTTATGAATTTTATGGCTAGCACGTGTCCTGATTGCAGTCTGCGCGCAAGCACTGAGCTTGTGGGCATCGTATTGGTCCCATACTATATCGTTTTTGAGTTTAGTTTGTTCCAGTACCTAGTATATTGAGTTAGTGTGATGTGGGTTGAAGAAAAGAGTGATTTGGATAAGAAATAGATTTTTAATTATTTTTACCGTTTTGTCGCTTGAAGTGAGCCGTGTCGGGTCATTTTTGTGAAAATTAAGATTTCGAGTCTTAGGGATGCTAAAGTTCGTGGATGATTTTATTTGATGTTTTATTTAAAGATTTTTTCCAGCATTTTTAGAATTTATTTGATTTATGGGATTTTTGACAATTTTAGCGTATTTGCCGAATATTTTAAAGTCAAAATTTTAAATTCAAAATCATTTTATTTATGGGTCTAATACTTTTATCAAATTTTATTGTCAAATTTTGGTCATTAGGATTTTATTTGGTCAAAAATTGATCAATGGGTCTTTATTTAGTCAAATTTTAAAGGTTTGAATTTTTAGCAAATGATGAAGTAAATTAGAAATTTTAAAAGGTTTAATTTTATGTCTTAGACCGGTCAGTTCAATTGGACCGATGTGGCTGGTTCGGTTGGATCGGGTTGGTTCTTCGTGTGTCGAGTCAAAATGTTTTAAAGTGGTCGAGTTATTTTAATGTCGGACCTGTTATTTTATTTTTAAGCCAAATGTCCAATTTTAAAGAAAATAGCCAGATGGTTCAAAATTGAGTCAAAATTTTAAAATAATTAAAGTTATGTTTATTTTTAAGTTTTTTTTGTCAAAATTGGGGCCTTTGGAATTTTATGGGAGTCAAAATCGATTTTTGGGATTTAATTTGGTCAAAATCGATCTTTTGGTCAAAATCGGCTTCGGATGTCAAAATTGATTTAAAAAAAGTCAAAATCGATTTTTAATTAATCCTAATTGATTTCTAGAAGTCGAAATTGATTTTAAGTAGTCCCTTTTTGCCTTGATTTTTAGAAATAAAAATTTAATTTAATTAGGCAAAAATGTTTAAAAAATGGTGAACATTCGTTTCATCGGCTAAGTGTAGAGCGATGTTTAGCCTTGAAGTGGTGAGCCATGCCCCGGAATCAATCCTTGACCGAGGTAGAAAAATGTAGAAGCCCGTAATGTTTTATATACGTAAATGTTTTAAAGGAAAAGATTAAATATACATTGACGGGCTAAGCTTTTTAATTGCATGATTTTAATAAATTCACGCATCATGAGTGAAACGATCATGCATGTCTCTTTTTAAGTTAAAACTCGAGGGACTGAAGTGATGTGGCAAAGTTTTATGATGGGAGCCGGGTAGCCGGGCCGGGGGATCCCCTATTTTTAGGTATGATTATAGGGCCTATGGATCCTCGTGTGATATCGGGGTGAAGTGGCAGTTTATAGGAGGTGTGACATATAGGGATCCTCGTGTGATATCAGGTTGAACCACAACGCCACGTACGTTGGTTATTACGACTGATCAGTCATACGCTCGCTCAGATTCACTGATACGACTCATACGTTTTTCAGGTTACGTTATGCCATGCCTTATATGTTATATGATATGTTATGCTATGAAATGTATGAAGAAATATTTTAAGATCATGCACGCATTCACGCTTTAACGTTATTTTAATTACAAGTATGTGTTTGCATGCGATTTTATTAGTATGTACTTTGTTATGTATTACGATAGAGCATGCTGAGCCTCTAGGCTCACAAGGTTTAAATGGTGCAGGTGATGATCCTGACGATTAATATATTCCAACTGACGATGAGGACCTCTGAGCGCCTGCTGCAGCAGTACCCCGTGACCGTCTTCATGTTTCAGTTCTGCCATGATACAGACTTAGATATTGGGTTTTAAGCATGTTTACATTCAGTCTTTTACTCAGTGATTTTATTATGTTGAATGTTTTAACGATTTTAAATATTTTTTTATTTACGTTTGAAAGTATTTCTGAGAAAATGATTTGGCCATGTTTTAGAAAGGAACGATCCAAACTTTAAGTTTATGTTTTCCGCACATGTTTTAAAAAAAAATTTCTAGAGTCTGGTTCGTTTCAATACCAGCTCAAAGCTGGTCCGTCCCATATCAGCTCACGCCTGATCTGGTCTATGCTGAACCCGATTAATTAAATAAATTGCTCTAATAATATTTTGGGTCTCACATTCCTCCCCCACTAAAATAAGATTTCGTCATCAAAATCAAACAACAAACTCCAGAACTGATCAAAATCTCAGTATCACGAAACCAAAACTTGAAATACGCAAAATATACTATGCACAGAGCTACCAACAACACTCTAACACGCACCAAGAGGCTACTAACCAAGAGTTCAAGATAACTGGGAAGCAATAGCAAACAATCTAGCTACTGGAGTTAATGCATTATCTACTCAAACACATGGGGCCACTCACGCTGCATCTTCTCCTCTAACTCCCATGTAGCTTCTTTCTACTATGTTTTCTCCATTGGAACATCACCAAAGGAATGGTCTTGTTCCTGAGATGTTTCTCCTTCCTGTATAAAATCTGCAAGGGATACTCAACATAACTCAGCGTTTCGATCAAGCTATACCTCATATGTTCGTAGCACATGCGAAGGAACCGGCTCATACTTCCTCAACATTGACACGTGAAACACATCGTGTAAGGAGGACAATTCAGGTGGCAACAACAGACGGTAAGCCAAACGACTGATCCTTTCTACAATATCATAAGGTCCAACTTAGCGAGGAGCTAACTTTCTCTTGAGTCCAAATCTCATAACATATCTGAAAGGGGAAACTTTCAAGAACACTCTATCGCCAACCTGAAATTCTGAAGGCGTACTCCTGCGGTTTGCATAACTAGCTTGGCGATCTTGTGCAGCTTTCATACGCTGTCGAATCATATCAACTTGATACCTCATATGCTGAATAAATTCAGGATAAGACAGCTGCTTCTCCCCCACTTCTTCCCAACAAATTGGCGACCTGCACTTCCTACTGTACAACGCTTCAAACGGTGCCATTCCAATCGTTACTTGGTAGCTGTTAATGTAAGAAAATTCTACCAGCGACAACGAATCTTGCCAGCTACCACTGAAGTCCATAACAACAGATCGTAACATATCCTACAAGGTTTGTATCGTTCTCTCAGATTGGCCATAGGTTTGGGGATGATAGGTTGTACTCATAGCCAATCTGGTGCCTAAAGATGCTTGCAAACTCTTCCAAAATCTGGAAGTGAACCTCTGATCTCGGTCTGAAACTATGGACACAGGCACTCCATGCAATCGAACTACAAACTCGATGTATAGTTTCGCCATTTTCTTCAAAGAATTCGTCATATTGTACAGAATGAAGTGAGCTGACTTTGAAAGTTTGTCAATTACTACCCAAACAGCATCACAACCTCGACTGGAACGAGGCAAATGGGTCACAAAATCCATAGCTATATGTTCCCAATTCCATTGGGGCGCCTCTAAGCTCTGCAATAGTCCACCAGGTCTCATCCTTTCCGCCTTAACTGCTGACAATTCAGGTAACGAGACACAAATTTAGCAACATCGTTATTCAAACCTGCCCACCAATAGTGAGGTTTTAAGGCATGATACATCTTCCTTGAACCAAGATGGACACTATGACGACTACAGTGAGCTTCTCTTAGGATCATTTCCCTCAAATCAATCAAGTTAGGCACAACCAAACTGCCCCGGAACCTCAAACAACCATCAGCCATGACAGAGTAATCCTCCAGCTATCCAGCTTGAGTCTTCAACTTCAGCTCATAAATATACGGATCAGTTCTCTGAGCTTCCATAATGTCCGAAACAATCTGTGGCTCGACTTGAAAAGATGACACCACGACATAGTCATCACCTGGGTAAAAACGCCAACCAGTAGTGCTCAGATGCTCATGAACCTTCGAGATAAGTAGCGATGCAAGCATCGATACTTGAGCTTTCCTGCTAAGCGCATCAGCCACTACATTCACTTTCTCAGGCTGATACTGAATCTCGCAATCAAAATCTTTAAGCAGCTCCATCCATCTACGCTGCCTCATATTCAAGTCGGACTAGGAGAAGAGATACTGAAGACTCTTGTGGTAAGTATTCACCACGAACTGTTCGCCATAGAGATAGTGGTGCCAAATCTTCAAAGCAAAGACAACGACCGCCAACTCTAAGTCATGAACTGGGTATCGAGTCTCATGGGGTTTCAACTGACGGGAAGCATAAGCGATGACTCGACCATGCTGCATCAAAACACAACCCAATCCACTAAGCTAAGCATCAGAACATACCACAAAACCTCCTAAACCCGAAGGTAAGTCTAACACTGGTGTTGTAGTTAGCTTCTCCTTGAGCAGTTGGAAGTTGTTCTTGCATTCCTCTGTCCACACAAATCTCTTATCCTTCTGGGTCAACTGCGTCATAGGGTTAGCTATACTAGATAATCCCTCAATAAAGCGTCGATAATAGCTAGCCAATCCCAAAAAACTACGAATATCTGAGACATTCTTGGGACTTTCCCAATTCACAACGGCCTCTACCTTACTGAGATCAACAGATAAACCTCCAGCCGAAATGACATGACCCAGAAACACTACTCTATCCAACCAAAACTCGCATTTAGAGAACTTGGCATACAGCTGCGAGTCTCGAAGTGTTTGGAGGACCAACCTCAAGTGCTCTTTATGTTGTATCGGAGTCTTCGAGTAAACCAGAATGTCATCGATGAAAGCAATCACGAACTGATCGATGAACTCTCTAAAGACTCGGTTCATTAAGTCCATGAAAACTGTCGGGGCATTAGTCAAACCAAAAGGCATAACCAAGAACTCGTAATGCCCATACCTCATTCGAAACGTAGTTTTCGCAACATCTTCTTCTCGAATTCGCAACTGATGATACCCTGAACGTAGATCGGTCTTAGAATACACAACTGAACCTTGAAGCTGATCGAATAAATCGTCAATCCTCGGTAAAGGGTACTTATTCTTCACAGTAGCCTTATTCAGTTGTCGGAAGTCGATGCACATCCTCATCGAACCATCCTTTTTCTTCACAAACAGAATAGGAGCTCCCTACGGTGACATGCTAGGCCGCATACAGCCTTTCTCTAGCAAATCTCTAAGATGCACCTTCAGCTCTATCAACTCGGCTGGTGCTAAACGATAGGGGGTTCGTGAGATAGGAGCTGTACCAGGCACCAATTCAATGTTGAAGTCGATCTCCCTCCTCGGAGAAAAATCAGGAATTTCCTCGGGGAACACATCAGGCATATCACGAGCAACGGGGATGTCACTAAGCTCTACACACGACTTCGAGGATGCATCCAAAGAATAGATCATGAAGATGCACCTTCAGCTCTATCAACTCGGCTGGTGCTAAACGATAGGGGGTTCGTGAGATAGGAGCTGTACCAGGCACCAATTCAATGTTGAAGTCGATCTCCCTCCTCGGAGAAAAATCAGGAATTTCCTCGGGGAACACATCAGGCATATCACGAGCAACGGGGATGTCACTAAGCTCTACACACGACTTCGAGGATGCATCCAAAGAATAGATCATGAACCCTACATTCTCCAACGACAGGAGACCAAACATCTCCATAGCAGAGATCAACGGAATCTTCGATTGGGAATCATGGCCATAGAAATTCCACTTCTTGCCAGACTGGGGCAAAAAACGCACAACGCCATGGAAACAATCCACGGTGGCCCTAAACTAGACAACACGTCCATCCCACTATACATTCAAAATCCCACATAACTATCCGAATCAGGTTTGCTACCAACACATTCTCGCCAAACCTAAGTAGCCATTCAACAAAATCTATTGGGAGAATAGGCTTGCACAGACAGGAGTCACAACAGAAACAATATCACGCAAAAAGGTGGTACGCAAACCATGCTCAACCACAAATGCATAAGCTATAAACGAATGTGATGCTCCAGTATCGAACAACACACGAGCTGGAAAATCAAAAACAGTACAAGTACCTGAAATCACTCCTCCCGGCATGCCCTCTGCTTGCTCCCGTATCATGGCATTAACCTGAGCCTGCTGAGGCCTTGGGAAATGGGGTTGGGAAGACTGTCCAAAACGCGAAGGACCAGGCTGCTGAAACGGCCTATGCTGAGCTTCCTCCATCCTCTGCTGTCGAACAGGGAAAGAACGACCTCGAGATGACCCACCAGAATGACCCTGTGGTGGGGAAGCGGTGTGCTGAGATCCAGCCAAAGGACATACTTTCGCAAATGCCCATACTGCCCGCAAATATTGCAAGCACCCTGAACCCCTACACACTGCGTCGAAGGTGTTTGCCTCCACATTGACCACAAAAGTTAGCCCTGTAACTGATAATGCTGCTCGAACTGCCTGAACCAGAAGAACTAGAACCCTGCTTCTTCATAAACTGATGGACACGAGTCCTGAACCTGTGGCGTCCAGATTGTTGTGCTGACTACTGGGGCTGCTGGGATGACTGAGAAAATTGGGGAGGTTGCGCCCCTTGAACATTGGGACATGTACCTTGAGCAGCTTGTGGCTGAATCTGAGACCTGCTGTTCTATAAACCTTCCTCAATATCCATCGCCTTGTCCACCGCATCTGCATAACTAGTAGGTGAACTCACCAACACCAAAGAATAAAGATCCTCGTTCAGCCCTTCCATGAATCGGTTCCTCTTCACCCTCTCACGGCCAGACACATGAGGAACATAGGCAAGGAGAGAAGAAAACCTTCTAGCATACCCCCCCACAGACATGGTTCCCTGAACCAAGTTGTCGAACTCGTGCTCCCGGGCATTAACGTAGGACTCCAGAACATACTCCTGATGGAACGCAGTATAAAAACTATCCCAAGTAATCCCCACACCAGTCTCATCAAGGGTTCGGGAAGCACCTCTCCACCAGCGCTCTGCATTCTTCCTCAGCTGAAAGGTAGCCAAACTTAGTCTATGCTCATCGTCATACCACACTCGATCAAACATCCCTGTAATGTGCTGCAAAAAGGACTCAGAATCGGAACTAGACTCGTCACTATTGAACATTTGAGGATTCATCCGCTAAAACCTCGCCATGATCAGTTCCATTTCGTCCACACGGGCTGCCAACACATCCACCTCATCATCAACCTGCCTAGCACGCCTACGAACAGGGATATTATGCTCTACCTCCTCATTCTGAGCCTCAGATTCTATCGGGATCTGCCTTGTAGCTCTACCCCTACGTCTAGACGACATCTAGGTAAACACGAACACAATAAGATCACACAGCAAATATATCACTTAGTCAAGCACACACAACAAGCAAAAAAGTACCTAGACTCAAGTGTGATCGAAATAATTCGAGCTTATCCCATTTTAAGCTCTGATACCAAAAATTTCAGGCCCGGTGCACAAATCAGAGATTAACCATGCAATATACAAAGGCAGAAGCATTTAAAAAGTGGCTAAAATTTTCCGCTTTGGCCTGAATTAGAAAAACCTAATTTAAAAATACACTTATACCCAAAATATTTGTTTTACAACAACCCAAAAGCTGAACACTAGCAGCTGCATAAACCAAATACAAGAATCGAGCATCCCAAAACAATACAATTTCAAATCAGCAATAGAACGTCAACCCGGGACATTCCCCGGCGATGACTCTAATACATAATTATGCATTATAGATAACTGGGACACTCTATCCACCTCTCGGGGAACCACCAGCTGACTCATCTCCATGACCAGCTGAGAAACCTGGGTAACCTGAACAACACAAAAACAACCAAAACAACCAGCCCCAGAGGAACATGAGGTCAAACCCAGTACGGAGAGCAATACAAACAGCTAGTAGATAGCAACAGATATAAATGCACGTGTTATGCATGAGACAGTAGGATGCAAAGGCAACAGGATACAAACGAATCAAGAAATCAAAGGAGCTCAAGGACCAGCCCAGTAGCTGTCAATCAGATCGAATAAAGGGTAGTGGCCACGAAGTATGTGGCAGCGTGGTAGCTATCCACTCGTCTCATAGCGACTAACAACTGAACCAGCAGGGAGATGAGGAGCACGGTATTGCCGCTCGTCCTCAATAACAGCATCCTGGTACACACGGGTTAGCACAACAACAAATGGCTAACAAATATGAGCTCAACAAGAAAGATGCGTGTATGAAATTACAACAACGTGCAATAAGCAGCACAGAACAGAAGTAAACAATTACAGCACGATAGCATACACTGCACAACACACCTGCAAGCATACATATATATCCAAGATTATCCCAAAGCTGCAATACTAGCTCAAATCCGTACCTTAGCTTCTGTGCTACAATTACCACAACAGGGGTCCTAAGTAACTCAGATCTGAAACCTGATTAACCAACAACAACAACTCAAGGACAATAAGCACATAACTAAGAACTGGGAGCCACCAGCTCAACCCAGCTCTATCCTACCCTTAGAACACGATAGCCAGCTCTAAACGAAGTATAAGGTAGGATCTAACACTTACTCGAAAGCACTACCTGAACGGAAGAACCAATCGATCGGAACGCGAACAAATAACACACTGCGGCTTCTTCGCGTTCTTCTTCTAGCTAACCAAAGCCTTCAAAAGTGGTAGAAATGGAAGCGTCTTGGCAAGGGGAACTCAACGCTACCAACCTTGCTCAAAGCTGCATCGTCTACTGCCGGGAATCGGAGGAAATCAACCACAGTGAACAGTAAGGGTTTCACTACAGTAGAGAATATGCGTACGGGGAAAGATATATTTCTAAGTGTTGGAAAACAATGACGTACGTTGGTCAAAGTCCTCTATTTATACAACTTAAGTCTCCCCAAATATGATGAACAGTAGCCACCGACACTCAGGGCTCATAGCTGGTACCAGCTCAGATCTGAACACTATACCAGATCTGGACTCTACGCTATACCAGATCTGGACTACCACCAAACGACGTCGCACAGAAGTCCCACTCAGACCTGACCAACTCACAACCAAATCTGGTTTCCCAAAAACGACTTTGCACCACAACCCAGATCCGGATGACCAGATCTCACAACATTGTCCAACACATAATACACTCGACCAGCGTCTACTGGTAACCCGAAACGACGTCGCACTACCTCCTGATCTGGAAAACTCAGAACCGGTCTACACCAAATTACAAACTAAAAACCGATCCACGTAGCGCTACCAGATTTCTCTCTTCAAAGTTGGTTTCTCCAAACGACGTCGCTTCAGCACCCACTTCAAATATTCAACTTAGCATACCCAAAATGGCTTGCGACACAATTCTTAAGCATCCACCAGCTAGATCTGACCGTCCTACGAAAACTAACCCAATCTGAATCCACGTACAAAACAGCGCACGTTCACTAATCATACCAGCTCAAATCTTGCCCGTCCAAGATCAGCTCATGGATGATCTGGTCTATGCTAAACCTGATTAATTAAATCAATTTCTCCACTAATCTTTCGGGTATCACACGTAACTTATGGGTTTGGTGTTTGGGCTATGTGAGAGCCTATGTGAGCTGTGGCAGAGCTCATGTACACCCCCGAAATTCGATCCCAACAATTGGTATCAGAGCGTTTTTGCGATATGGTACCTCGTGTGAAGGGACCAACAATTTGCATCAAAGCAGGTTGTTCTTGAATAGTGCATTTTTCTTCGAAAATATTTTAAACGGTTTTAAAATTTTGTCTGCTCTGATAGTCCTTCGAAAGCTTGTCCATGCTACAAAATTTTTAGGGATTTCAAAACTCATCTTATATGGATAGGGGGAGAAATGTCTATTGAATTGAAGAGTAGTTTCTCGAAAGGAAAGTGCAGCAATATCTGTTTCGACGAGCTGACAGATTGCGCGAGATCTATGGACGCCAAGATCTCTAGGGCTGGCGAGGCTAAGTCTTAGGAAAAGTGGAAGAAATTCTGTAAATTGAATCCTCTGGTCTAAATAAATGAGAACCTTTGAGTAGCATAGATTCTGTCTTCAAAATCTCATGCACTTGCTTTCACAAAATGTCGTCCCTTTTTAGGGTATTTCAAAACTCATCTTATATGGATAGGGGGAGAAATGTCTATTGAATTGAAGAGTAGTTTCTCGAAAGGAAAGTGCAGCAATATCTGTTTCGACGAGCTGACAGATTGCGCGAGATCTATGGACGCCAAGATCTCTAGGGCTGGCGAGGCTAAGTCTTAGGAAAAGTGGAAGAAATTCTGTAAATTGAATCCTCTGGTCTAAATAAATGAGAACCTTTGAGTAGCATAGATTCTGTCTTCAAAATCTCATGCACTTGCTTTCACAAAATGTCGTCCCTCGAAAAATAACTTTATTTTAAAATAAAAATAACCCCATGCTCTGTTTAGGGGGAGTTTTGTTTTACACATATAGGGGGAGACAAAATTTCGAAATCCTTTTTGATTCCCACAAAAATGGGGAGAAATATTTCTGAGCATAAAACATACTTGCACATGTTTATCAAGGTTTTGTGTAAATAAAAAAGGGGGAGATTGTTGGATCTGTTTCTACAGATCAGAATCTAAGTTTTGATTAACATAAAACCTGCTTATATTTGACTAACGGCTTTTGTGCGATGTGCAGTGCGCTTGATTTAAGAAGGAAGGAAGATATCCAAACTGAAATAGTGAGGGGACGCCTATGTTGGTTCGGTTGAAGATATCTATGATGGAAAAGTGAGGGGACGCTCAAGCTGGTACAACAAAAGTCTTCCATATTATAGGGAACACCAAGCTGGTCTACCAGCTTGATGCAAGAGCAGTTCTTAAAAATGCACGTAAATTACGGGTTTGGTGTTTGGGCTGTGTGAGAGCCTACGTGAGTTGTGGCAGAGCTCATGAACACCCCCGAAATTCGATCCCAGCAATTGGTATCAGAGCGATTTTGAAATCTGGTACCCCATGTGAAGGGACCAACAGATTCCCACAAAAGGGGGAGAAATAGTTCAAAACTGTTATTCGTGCTTCTGTTTATCCAGGTTTTGTGTTAATAAAAAAGGTGGAGATTGTTGGATCTTTGTAAAAGATCAAATATTAATTTTGATGAACACAAAACATGTTCTTATGTTTCTAACGATTTAATCAAGTGCGCAGGTCTAAGATGGATCAGATCGGAAGAGATCTGGTTCAGATCAGCTGTACTTAAAGAAGCAAACGGGTCATATCAGAAGCAAACTGGTTCGGATCAGTAGCGAGCTGAAGAGCTATACTGTAGCCAGATCAGAAGCGAGCTGGATGCGACGAACTGAGTGCAATTGAGAGGATTTCCTAGCTGGAACAGTAGGGAGCCCAAACTGGTCCAGCAGACGACATCCAAGATGACCCAGCTCGGAGCAAGAGAAGCTTAGTAAATCAGAACAGAATCAGCTTAGAGCAGATGATGAACAAGAGCAGCTAGAAAAGAAGCACAGAAACAGCTCAAGAGCGAAAAGATGCAAACGAGAACAGTTTAGAAAAGAGCAGAGCAGCTCAGAGCAGATTAGAGAAGAGCATATCAGATCAGGAGCTTCGTCAAATATCAGCTCAGACGAATTAGTTTGTACAAGCTTTATTCATTATACTAGAAGACAAACAAATTTGTCTGATCAAGATAGAGCTCAAAGTCAGCAAAGCCTGCAACGCATTAAATGACGATAGAGCTCAAAGTCAACAAAGCCTGCAAACGCATTAAATGATAAATGACACAATGTACAACTATGATGGAACTTTACAGAAGCCTTTTCAACAGCTAAGAACTTGTGTCCAACGGATATATTTGCCTGCGAGCTGGTGTGTAGAAGAGTGTGCTAGGAGTTCTCGCAGCTTGCGGGATATTGGATCGGGTTTGTACGAATGGTTGAATAAATCAAATCTTCTAGTGAATCCTTCCAGCAATGGAAGAAGGGGAGATATAGGAGATTGAGCTCTGTACTTCCAGAAACAAATTTGCAGCGTACTGTTTCTTATTGCTATATGCACGCATACATGTTTTAAAACAAGTCTTTAAGCTTTCAAATTTCAGAGAGTAATTTGGGTTCCTTTCCGCATGATTTTTAATCATACTTGATCTAATTCTCGGTGCTAAAACTTTCAAGAAACAGAGCTATTGCAGCTCATGTTTTCACAGATCACATCGCTTGCGATCTGGACAAGCACGCAACGCTGCTCCGTGCTAATCCAGCTTAGGCGCGATCTGCCGTTTTGATATCGCATGCTGTTTTTTTAAACAATTTTTAAATGCACGTAATCTGTTTTTTTGATCCATGAATTGGTGCCTGAGCTGTGTGAGAGCTCACGGTACCAGTTCTTGTTTCCTATCACAGACCACCTAGAGCTATCTATCCCAACCCAACAACTCAATTGTTTACGCACAGACGACAAGCCAGGATACGAGCTGATCGTAAAATTCATAACTAGCTCATTCCTTGACCAAATCACTCCCTTCTTGGACCCACGTGACCCTAACTCAATGGGCTATCTTTTGGTATCAAATTTGACCACACAAACTACCTAAAACGCTCTACATGAACTGTGACGTCCAAACCCATGGGAATCAATCGATTTGAGTATGGTGGAAAATCGAAAAGATTAGAAGGACTAAATGCGAAATGTTGTAAGTTGTATTCCCTTAAAAAAACTGAACGTAAACATTTGGCGCCAAAAGTGAACAGTAGAAACAGATCTGGTATATAAGAACTTCAGAATTCAATTACAAAAGTCGATATTACAACTAATGAAACTCTATATGAATTCTCTATTGTTGTAATGGATCTTAATACAGTTTTGACAAAATTCAAAAACAACAACAGCTCTAACTTCACGGAAACGTTGGACTTTGACAAACACACGCAGCCCCCCCCCCCCCAAATATGGTTCAGCTCGTGCCACCCGTTTGCCCCTGAGCTGCCTCACCTGCATCGGGAAAACTAGTGAGCCTAGGGGCTTAACAAGTAAAACTAAGGATAAAAAGATCACATAATGCAGGCATAACTGAAATCTTATACATAATTAAAGGAAGTTATCTGAACTCAAATCTTGCTACTGAAAATATAGATCGGAACATCACATCTGAATCACTTTAAATTGAGTGACTTATGGTCTAGAGGCTCTCTGGTGGTCCTGGTGCACGAAGCATGTTATCTGAATCAGTAACTCTATGTGAAGGGACTAAGGTAATTCCATAATCATGTCCCTTCCTATGAAGGGACTACAGTCATACCATAATCCTATCCGTTCCTGAGTGATCGGGTCGCCTATGCCATAAGTCCTTAAAATTGAAACTTTACTTCCTTTAATTTTAAAATAGCTATTGTACTTTGCTCTTGATCAAATATCTATTTCTGAAAACTGGTTGATTCACTGCTATAAAACTCGTTTTATCTTTAAAAACAACTTTACTTTACTGAGTGTACAGCTGGGCTATGAGCTGATGATAACAGAAACCAGCTCAGAGAGAAATTGGCTTATGAGCGCAAAACAGATTCGGATAAAAGAAACAGATCTCAAGCGTAACGAACAGCTTTGGTTACATAAAACAGATAGTGTGAATCTGATCAGAGGTGTGAAGAACAGCTTTGGCAAATGAAAATATCTTACGAATAGGAAAAACAGATCTGGTTCTACGAAAAACAGCTTAAGCGTAACAAAACAGATTTGGTTATAAGGAAACAGCTTACGCGCAGTAAAATGGTAACATAAGCTTTGTAAAAAGGTTTTCATCTTTGGAGGGTCACTCAGCTTTGAGAAACCCAATCAGTTTAGCAACGAATCACACAGATCGACGAAGAAAATGGGTCAAATCTGCTTAAAATGAGGGCACTGCAACTAGCTCAGACAGTCCCCAAACAAACTAGCTCAGCTTATTCGACCAGAACAAAATCCCGATCAAACCAGCGTCGCCTATCTGTTCAGAGTCAATGTCCATAACTTTTACAGCACACCAGAACAGAACTTTTCTTGGCTCATCTTATCTGGAAAATCTGTACAACTCAGTATCTTAAAAGATAAACATCTACTTGCTAAAAGATAACTGGTGAATTTTCGCAAAACTTAAATTATCGCAGCAGTGAATCCGTAGCTTAAACTTGAACATGAACTGGCTCAACTGAAACATGAATCAGGAAAGCACATATAGAAAACAACGAAACATAATATGTTTTCTAGATACAACATGAATCAATTTTATTTTCCTGAACTGAGGATAACGACGAACAAATGGCCTCGACTGGAAATGTTCTCAAGCACACTCTGCGAGCCTTTGAATATTTTGGAGAGAACTAAAAGGTTTTTCTTGTAAACAAAATGAGCTCTAAACTCACGTACACAATCAATATGGGAGTAGTTTTGTAGTTGGTGAAAGGTACAATGATTAGGCTTAGCTTACCAAATCCTTGCAAAATTAATAAAAACTGCCTACTACTATTTTAATTTGTAAATTTGCTACCCCATTTTATAAAAACAGATCTCCCATCAAAAGCATTTTATTTAAAATAAAACGCTGCTGCAGCTCGGGATTGTGCTTGGGACGAAATCCTTCAAGAACCATCTGGCCGTGCTTCTAAGCTGGAAGGAAAAGAAAGAAATCAGCTTAGATAATTGAAGCTAGCTTAAACTGAAATCTGGATGCTCAAATCTCAAAACAGCCCTTAGAATAAAAAAGGCTAACAGTTGTGGTTCTATGGATTTTGGGACGCTACAACTCTACCCACCTTACTGAAATTTCATCCTCAAAATTTACTTACCAAACAGCTCTGGGTAGAGACTACGCATATCAGCTTCTATCTCCCAAGTTTCTTCCCGCTCGGATTGGTTAGACCACTCAACTTTAACCATCTAGATGCTATGATTTCTTAATTTCCTATTCTCTCTATGAAGAATTATCTCCGGTCATTCTTCATAACTCAAATCTGGTGCAAGCTGGATTGGTTCGTAGCTCAACACATGCGACGGGTTGGGAATGTATTTCCTCAAAGCTGATACATGGAAAACGTTATGCACTGAGGACAGATGTGGAGACAATGCTAGTTTGTAAGTCAGCGTTCCTACTTTGTCCAAAATATCGTATGGACCAATGAACCTTGGGCTGATCTTACCCTTCTTCCCAAATCTCATTACGCCTTTCATCGGTGCTACCTTCAGGAATACATGATCTCCAGCTTCGAAACTCAGTTCGTGGCGTCTTATATCATCATAGCTCTTTTTCCTGCTCTGAGCTGCTCTCAATCGATCTCTTACTTTCTTAATAGCTTTAGCGGTCTGTTCTACCAGATCTGGTCCCAAACCAGATCGCTCTCCTATCTCGTCCCAATGAATGGGTGTTCTACACTTTCTGCCATAGAGAGCTTCATAAAGGGCCATCTGAATTGAAACTTGGAAGCTATTGTTGTACGTAAATTCTACCAAGGGTAGGTTCGAATCCCAGCTCTCTGAAAAATCTATGATACAAGCTCTGAGTAGATCTTCCAGTATCTGAATCACCTTTTCTGATTGACCATATGTCTGGGGGTGAAAGGCTGTGCTAAAGGTCAACTGAGTACCCAAAGCTCTTTGTATACTATTCCAAAAAGCTGACGTAAATCATGGATCTCTGTCAGATACAATCGAAACTGGGATACCATGAAGTCTTACTATTTCTCTTATATACAGCTCGACATACTTGCTCACCTCGTAAGTTGTCTTGACTGGTAAGAAGTGAGCAGATTTGGTGAGTCGATCTACTATGACCCAAATCGAATTATATCCTTGAACAGTTCTGGGTAAACCAACTACAAAATCCATTGCAATACTCTCCCACTTCCATTCTGTTATTGGCCGGGGCTTCAGCATCCCATCTGGTCTCTGATGCTCAGCTTTGACCAACTGACAGGTTAGGCATTCTGAAACAAATCTAGCAATATCGCATTTCATTCCTGGACACCAGTACACCTTCTGGAGATCTTAGTACATCTTGGTACTCCCTGGGTGCACTGAGTACATGGCTGTATGAGCTTCTCTCATCAGATTAGATCTCAAGTTGTCCACACTAGGAACCCATAGTCTACCTTGATATCTCACAATTCCTCCAGCTGAGGTATAGAAATTACTTCCCCTCTCTTCATCTTGTTTCACCCACTTCTTCAGTTGTTCATCTCTCAGCTGACCCTCTATAATCTGGTCTATCAACGAAGACTGGATAGTGAGAACAGCTAGGGCTGCAGCACTGTGATGGGGAAGCTCTAGCCCAAATTCTCAATCTCACAGGCTAAGGGTCTCTGAGCAGTGATCTGAGTCCACTCTATCGACTTCCTGCTAAGAGCATCTGCCACCACGTTGGCTTTTCCTGGGTGGTAGCTAATGGTACAATCGTAATCTTTGACCAGCTCTAACCACCTCCTCTGTCTCATGTTCAATTCTTTCTGGGTGAAGAAGTACTTTAAACTCTTATGTTCTGTGAATATCTCACACTTCTCCCCATATAGATAATGTCTCCAAATCTTTAGGGCAAAAACCACTGCTTCTAACTCCAGATCATGCATAGGATAATTCTTCTCGTGATTCTTCAACTGTCTAGAAGCCTACGATCCTGCATCAGTACAACTCCTAAACCTAGCTTGGAGGCATCTTTGTAAATAACAAAATTCCCTTGCTCAGAAGGCATGGTCAGTACTGGAGCTTCTATCAATGCTTGCTTGAACTTCTCAACAACTAGAGGTCCACTCAACTTAAATTTTTCCTAGTCAATGAAATCAATGGAACCGCTGTCTTCGAGAATCATTGAATAAATCGCCTGTAATATCCAGCGAGTCCTAAAAAGCTCTTTACCTCTGAAACAGATCTGGGCACAGGCCAGTCTCGCACAGCTTCAACCTTAGCTGGGTCAACTTCTAATCCATCCTTAGAAATGATGTGACCTAGAAATGCAACCTTCTCCAGCCAAAACTCACACTTACTAAACTTAGCAAACAATCGCTTATCCTTCAAAACTTGTAGCACTATCCTAAGTTGAGTAGCGCGCTCTGAGCTGGTCTTGGAATATACTAAGATATCGTCTATAAATACGATAACAAACTGATCCAAAAATGGCTGGAAAACTCTATTCATCAGATCCATAAAAATAGATAGGGCGTTAGTTAATCCAAAACGCATTACTAAAAGCTCATAATGGCCATACCGAGTCCTGAAAGCTATCTTATAGATATCGGCCTTCTCGATCTTAAGCTGATGGTATCCGGATCTCAAATCTATCTTAGAAAACACTGCTGCTCCCTTCAACTGGTCGAACAAAACCTCAATCCTAGGCAGTGGATACTTATTCTTAATGGTAAGATTATTCAGCTCGCGGTAATGTATACACAATCTTAAGCTCCCATATTTCTTCTTAAAGAACAAAACAGGGGCTCCCCAAAGGATGTACTGGGTCGTATAAATCCCTTATCCAACAGACCTTGAATTTGTTCCTTCAGCTTTTTCATCTCTATAGGAGCAAGCCTATAGGGTGGTCTGGAAACAGGAGCTGCTCCGGGTACTAAATCGATAGCAAATTCTAACTCTCTATCTGGAGATAGTCCACTGATGTCATCTGGGAACACTTCTGGAAATTCATTTACTATCCTCACATCAGCTAGCTCGGGTTTACAAGGAACAGTTAAGGGAGATAAACTTGCTAAATATCCTACTCCACCTTTCCTTAGATAACGATGGGCTTGCAAAGCTGAAATAAAGCGAGGAAATTTTCTAAGCTGGTTGGCTTCGAGTGAAATCTGAGGTCCTTTGGTTGACTTGACAATTACTGTCCTGAGCTTAAAATCGATTACCACTTCATACTTAGATAACCAGTCTATTCCCAAAATCAAATCGAATTCAGGTATGGGTAGGACAATTAAATTGGCGGTAACTACATGTCCTTGAACTATAGCTCTAAGTCACGATACATACTACGAGATACCAGCTCTTCTCCTGAAGGTACAGTTATGCAATAGCCTATGGACAATTGCTCCGGCTTACAAGGTAACTTCTTCGAAAAATCATCAGCTATAAAGTAATGAGTCGCACCTGAATCTAATAAGGCAAACGAGGGTATGCCAGCAACCAAAATCTTACCTGTAATCATCGTAGAGTCGGGGTTAGCTTGCTCAGTTGTCATGACGTAAGCTCGGCTGGGCACCAGTTGTTTCGACTGTGGACAGTACTTGGAGATGTGGCCCTGAGCACCACACTTGTAACATCCGCTCTGGCCAGCTTTGCACTGTCCCGGGTGATTCTTATGACATCTGGGGGAAACTGACTTGTTGTTTCCAACTGGTACTACACTAATAGTGTCAGGCCTCGTGCTCACATCAGAGACAAAACATACAAACACATGCGGAAGCTACTAAAAAGCGGGTAAATTTTTTTTGCTTTTGGCCTGATGGTTTAAAACGATATAATTTAAAATACGACAATACTCAAAGTAATCCCAGTTTACAAAATCAACCAACAAAGGCTACAAGCCCACGACAACCAATACAGCATAAACATGTATCAGATACCTGGTAACAACCACAACCGAGTACCACAAAATACAACAAGAGCATAGGGCATCCCCTGGCTAACTGTACTGATACATAAATATATGCTATATACTACTGGGACACTCTAACCACCACCTGGGGCACCTATAGCTGGGTCAGCTCCACGACCAGCTGGATAACCTGAACAACAAAACATGCAAGGAAAACAAACCAATCACTAGAGGGACATGGATCAAACCCCAGTACGGAGAGCAACTATAAAACAGCAGTAAACAACAAGAATAAAATGCAGATGCTATGCATGAGACACAGGACAACCGCTGAAGGCTACAACCGAAGAGGAGCCAAGGAACTCAAAGCATAGCTCCAACGAATCTACAACAAACGGTGGCCACGGGGTGTGTTCAAAGTGTGGTAATGATCCACTCGCCTTGACACCACACCCGAATACCAGATGAATCAAACAGCTCGACCTGCCGTTGCCCAAATTATGAACTGTGGTAGTTAACCACTCGGCGCATAGGGGCTAACAAACCCAGCAGGGAGATGAGAGTACGGTATCGCCGCTCGCCATCGCATCCTGGTAAGAACAGAGCAACAACAACGAAACAATGGCTGCAAAAGCTGAAATGAGATGATAATACGTGTATGCAACATGCTGGAATAACAAGCATATAACCATATGCAACACAACAACCTCAACAACACGTATACCCAACATACCTCACGACAATCTCACAAAACAGCAATCTCACAAGGCAACTACACACAGCAGGCACAACAAATCCAGAAACTACAATTTATCCAAGTCATACACTCGCTGCATTTACAAGATCAACCCGTACCTCAATTTTTGGGCAACAATTACCGCAAAAAAGCCCGAGAAATCTGATTCAAGCACCTGCCGAAGCAAACAACGCACAAACAAAACTCAGGCAAGCTAACAGAAACTCACGACCAACTATAGAAGCTCACGTCTGGGAGCTAAGCTCAACCAGGAATCAATCCTACCAACACAACTTATCAGGGAGCTTAAATTAAGGCTAGGAACAAGATCTCATCGTAAAAAGAACGAAGTTCTACCTGAACTACACAACGCACAAACGGGCAGCAACTTCGCGCTTTTGCTCCAGCCAACGATAGCCTCCAAAAGTGGTATGGAATGAAAGAGCTTCTCGAGAGGAATCCAACGCGACCTCAAACGTGAAAAATGGTTGCCGGAAACGACGGTAATTCGCCGGAGAAACTCACGGTGAACAGTCCCCGAGGGTTTGAAGCGAAGAACGATAATCGGGTGAAATATTTCTCTAAGTATGGAATCTGGTTTAATGAAAACAAAGACCAGCCTTCTAATATATATACACGAGAAATCTGTTTAATACAACCATCGACAGAAACAGATTTCACAAGCCATCGCTCGTTTGCGCTACACAACACCCAAACTCCAAAACGACGTCGCTCAAAACCTCGGAGAAGTCTGAAAACCAAAAGCGTTATAAGCTGGATAAATCTGGAACTAACGCTACTAAGATCTGAACAACAGCAAACGCGCTAATCGCTCAAACGACGTCGCACAGCACCACGGGTGAAATCTGATTGCTAACGCTAAACGCAAATCTCAGGCCACAGATCTCTCCCGCAAGCTTTCACCAAAACGGCGCCGTAGCAACTTATCAATACGACAGCGTTTACACTCAACACAAAAACACGCTGCTAACAGATTCCAAATAAGATCCTAACGCTAACAAAATATCAGATCTCTCATAAACGACGGCGTACTGAGCTTGCGCTACCCAGTACGCGCTGTGACCAGATTTCTCAAGATATCCGACAGATCTCATCAACAATTCAGATTTCTCACAAAATCAGATTTCAAACTCGAAAATATCAAAATTTCCAGAATTGCTCTAAATGTGATTTAGGACCCGAAAATGCAAACGAAACCTTCAAACAGAAATCTGAACCACCAGAATTCCTTAAAACCCGATTAATCCAACAATTAATCTTTAACACATTTTCAGGTCTCACATTTCTTCCCCACTAAAGAGGATGTCGTCCTAGAAATCACACAACAATTCTGAAAATACAACACAACAACTGGTTATCAAAACAGAAATTCGCCTAACACATGGCCAAGAGTTCAAGATAACTGAGCAAGCAAATAACAACAACTAGGAAAGAATTACAATCAAAGCTACAACTACTGGGAATCTATCATAAAAGCTACTCAAACAGATGCAGGCCACTCGTGCTGCATCTTTTCCTCCAGCTCCCATGTAGCTTCTTCCCTGCCATGCTTGCTCCATTGCACCATCACCAACGGAATGGTTTTGTTCCTCAATTGCTTCCCTTTTCTGCCAAGGATCTGCAAGGGATATTCCTGATAACACCACGTCTGATCTAGCTCTACCTCGTCAGTTCTAAGCAGATGAGACGGATCTGGCTCGTACTTCCTCAACATGGAAACATGAAAGACATCAAGTAGAGAAGATAATTCCGGAGGCAACAACAGCCGATACGCTAACGGGCCAATCCTCTCAACGATCTAATACGGTCCGACGTAACGAGGGGCTAACTTTCCCTTGTGACCAAAGCGCATAACACTGCGAAACGGAGAAACTTTGAGAAATACCTGATGACCAACCTGAAACTCTAGAGGTCGACGCCTCTTATTTTCATAACTGGCTTGGCGATCCTGGACAGCTTCATCCGCTGTCGAATTAGATCCACATGATCTTTCATTTGCTGCACAAAGTCTGGGGCAGATAGCTGCTTCTCCCCCACTTCTTCCCAACATACTGGTGATCTACACTTCCTGCCATACAAAGCCTCAAACGGCGCCATGCCAATCGTCACTTGATAGCTGTTATTTTAAGAAAATTCCACTAAAGACAATGCGTCTTGCCAGCTACCACCAAAATCCAACACAACAGCTCGTAACATATCTTCAACGCCTGGATAGTTCTCTCAGATTGGCCATCTGACTGGGGGTGATACGCGGTACTCATAGCCAATCTGGTAGAGCTGCTTGCAAACTCCTCCAAAACCTGGAAGTAAACCTTGGATCTCGGTCTAAAACGATCGAAACAGGCACACCGTGCAATCTAACCACAAAATCTACGTACAGTTTTGCCATTTTCTTCAAGAAAAGGTCATACCGTAGGGAATAAAATGTGCAGACTTTGACAATCGGTCAATAACCACCCAAATAGCATCGCATCCTCTGCTGGTAAGAGGCAAATGCGTCACTAAATCCATAGCTATGTGCTCCCAATTCCATTGGGGCACTTCCAAACTCTGCAACAGACCACCAGGTCTCATCCTTTCCGCCTTAACCATCTGACAGTTCAAACAACGAGCAACGAACCCAGCAACGTCGCTCTTCAGGCCAGCCCACCAAAAGTGCGGCTTCAACGCATGGTAAATCTTCCGTGCACCAGGATGAACACTGTGTCTAACTGCAGTGCGCTTCCCGAAGGATCTCCTCCTTCAAATCAATGAGGTTAGGCACAACCAGCCTGCCTCGAAACCTCAAGCAACCATCAGAAGAAACAGAATAATCTTCAAGTTCTACAGCCCTGACCTTCAACTTCAACTCGTGGATGGAAGGATCAGTCCTTTGAGCTGCTCGAATAGTCGAAACAATCTGTGTCTCCACTTGGAAGGAAGAACCACAACACAATCCTCAGCCGGGTAGAATCTCCAACCAGTAGTGTTAAGATGCTCCTGATCCTTAGAAATATACAGCGAAGCAAGCATCTCACTAGCCTTCCTGCTCAAAGCATCGGCCACTACGTTCGATTTCCCAGGCTGATACTTAATCTCATAATCAAAGTCCTTTAGCAGCTCCATCCAACGACGCTGTCTCATATTCAAATCAGGCTGCGAAAACAGATACTGCAAACTTTTGTGGTCCGATTACACCACAAATTGCTCACCATACAGGTAGTGACACCAGATCTTCAACGCAAAGACCACGGCTGCTAGCTCCAAATCATGGACTGGATAACGAGTCTCATGCGGCTTCAACTGCCGCGAGGAATACGCAATGACTCGACCCTTATGCATCAAAATACAGCCCAATCCATTGAGCTAAGCGTCAGAAAAAACAACGAAACCACCTAGTCCGGACGGCAGAGCCAACGCAGGTGCAGTAGTCAGTTTCTCCTTGAGCAATTGAAACGCATTCTCGTATTGCTCAGTCCACACAAAACTCTTGTCCTTCTGAGTCAATTGAGTCATCGGCTTTGCTATGCTAGAAAATCCTTCAATGAAAACGATTGTAATAGCCAGCCAGACCCAAGAAACTGTGAATCTTCGACACATTCCTGGGACGCTCCCAGTTCAAAACAGCATCAACCTTACTGGGATCCACAGAAATCCCCTCGGATGAAATGAAATGACCCAAGAATACGACACGATCCAGCCAAAACTCGCACTTGGAGAATTTAGCATACAGCTGCTGGTCTCTCAACGTCTGAAGGACAATTCTCAGGTGATCCTTATGCTCCAAAGGAGTCTTAGAATATACCAAGATGTCGTTAATAAACACTATCACAAACAGATCTATGAACTCTCTGAAGACCCGATTCATCAGATCCATAAAGACTGCAGGAAAATTAGTTAAACCAAACGGCATAATAAGAAACTCTAAATGCCCGTACCTCGTACGAAAAGCAGTCTTTGCGACATCTTGATCTCTTACCCTCAGCTGATGGTACCCTGATCGCAAATAAATCTTCGAATACACCGCAGAACCTTGCAGATGATCAAACAGATCATCGATCCTGGGTAAAGGGTACATGTTCTTAACAGTCGCTTTGTTCAGCTGGAGGAAATCAAGGCACATCCGCATTGAGCCATCCTTCTTCTTCACAAACAAAATGGGCGCTCCCCACGGCGACATGCTAGGTCGGATAAAAATTTTCTCCAGAAAATAGTCCAACTGCACCTTGAGTTCTCTCAACTCCGCAGGCGCCAAACGATACGGGGCACGAGAAATTGGAGCTGTGCCAGGCACCAGCTCTATGCTGAAGTCAATCTCCCTCCTCGGAGGAAAACCAGGAATCTCCTCCGGAAACACATCGGGAAAATGTCGCACCATGGGAACATCACTGAGCTGCACACGAGAAAAAGAAGACGCATCCAAAGCGTAGATCATGAAATCAGCATTCCCTAAGGACAACAAACTGAACATCTCCATCGCTGAGACTAACGGGATCTTCGATCGAGAATCCTGGCCGTAGAAGTCCCACTTCTCGCCAGACAAAGGCCTAAAATGAACAATCCCATGGAACTCCCCAAATCTCAAAACACCATCTAACAAAACCTCCTGGGAAAACAGGCTCACACCGCCGGGGTAGAAACAGAAACAGCATCGCGCAAAGGGATGGTATGCAAACCATTCTCGATAACAAAAGAATCAGAGATAAAAGAATGTGATGCACCGGTGTCAAACGTGCAGGAAAATCGAAAACAAGACATGTACCTACGATCACCCTTATCGACGTCTCCTCCGCCTTCTCCCTAGTCATGACGTTGGCCTGAGCATGCTGAGGTTCAGAATAAAACGGCTAATACGACTGTTCGAATTGCGATGGACCAGGCTGTTGGAACGGTCTGAACTGAGTCTCACCAATCCTGGGCTGCTGAAACTGAGGGGAACGACCACTATACTGTCCTCCACGACCCTGAGGTGGGGCCACGATTTGCTGTGATCCAGCTGACGGACACACCCTAGCGAAGTGCCCATACTGACCGCAAATGTTGCAAGAGCCCTGAACACCGACACACTGGGTAGAAGGATGATTGCCACCACAATAACCATAGAACTCAGACCGAGAACCACTGTTACTCGAGCTACCTGAACCAGACGATCCAGAACCAGACTTCTTCTTGAACTATTGACCGCGGGGTCGGAACCTCTGATGGCCAGACTGCTGTGCCACCTTTGGCTGCTGCTGCTGCTGGGGCTGATGGGATGACTGGGAAGACTGCGAAGACTGCGCTCCCTGACCAGCAGGATGACCACCCTGCGCTACCTTCTGCCTACGAGCACGACGACTCCTCAAACCCTCCTCAATATCGATAGCACTATCAACTGCTTCAGCATAAGTCTTGGGTTAGCTTGTCAGCACCATCTGATACAGTTTCTCATTCAAACCTTCTAAAAATCTGGTCCTCTTGGCCGTTTCCCGACTAGAAACATGCGGAACATACGCCAACAAAGAAGAAAACATACGAGCGTACTCCCGAACAGACATCAAGCCCTGCTCCAGATGATCAAACTCCCGCTCATGGGCATTCACGTAGGAATCAGGAACATACTCCTGCCTAAAAGTCTCGCAAAAAGCTATCCCAAGTAATCCCAACGCCGGTCTCCAACAAAGTACTAGAAGCACCTCGCCACCAGCGCTCTGCACCCTTTCTAAGCTGAAGGGTCACCAAACTCAAATGAAGCTCGTCGTCATACTGACACGATCAAAAAGACCAGTGATGTTCCAAAGCCACGAATCTGCATCCTCGCTCGACTCGTCGCCATTGAAAACCTGAGGATTCATCCTCTGAAACCTCGCCCCTTTCTAAGCTGAAGGGTCACCAAACTCAAATGAAGCTCGTCGTCATACTGACACGATCAAAAAGACCAGTGATGTTCCAAAGCCACGAATCTGCATCCTCGCTCGACTCGTCGCCATTGAAAACCTGAGGATTCATCCTCTGAAACCTCGCTATCACAACGTCCATCCTCTCTACAGGGGTAGGAAAAACCTCAACCTCCTCCTCTTCATCACGGCTACTACGAGTACGACTAGGAGCACTACACCGATCCTCATTCTGCCCTTCTGACTCCTGAAACTGCCCGTACCTCTAGCTCTGCGTCTAGGCGGCATCTACGAAGGCACTCAACAGGATAAGGCAACAGAGAACATATACAGCATAGATATCACAACAATATGCAGCACATAATTCACATAGTCAAGCACATGCAACACACGACACTGTGCCTAGACTCAAGTGTGATCAAAGAAATTGAGCTTATCCCAGCTTAAGCTCTGATACCAAAAATGTCAGGCCTCGTGCTCACATCCGAGACAAAACATACAAACACATGCGGAAGCTACTAAAATGCGGGTAAAATTTTTTTTCTTTTGGCATGACGGTTTAAAACGATATAATTTAAAATACGACAATACTCAAAGTAATCCCAGTTTACAAAATCAACCAACAAAGGCTACAAGCCCACGACAACCAATACAGCATAAACATGTATCAGATACCTGGTAACAACCACAATCGAGTACCACAAAATACAACAAGAGCACAGGGCATCCCCTGGCTAACTGTACTGATACATAAATATATGCTATATACTACTGTGACACTCTACCTCTAGCTGGGTCAGCTCCACGACCAACTGGATAACCTGAAAAACAAAACAGGAAAGGAAAACAAACCAAGCCCAAGAGGGACATGGGGTCAAACCCCAGTACGAAGAACAACTATAAAACAGCAGTAAACAGTAAGAATAAAATGCAGATGCTATGCATGAGACACAGGTCAACCGCTGAAGGCTACAACCGAAGAGGAGCCAAGGAACTCAAAGCATATCTCAAACGAATCTGCAACAAACGGTGGCCATGGGGTGTGTTCAAAGTGTGGTAATGAGCCACTCGCCTTGAAACCACACCCGAATACCAGATGCATCAAACAGCTCGACCTGCCGTTTCCCAACCTATGAACTGTGGTAGTTAACCACTTGGCGCATAGGGGCTAACAAACCCAGCAGGGAGATGAGAGTGCGGTATCGCCGCTCGCCCTCGCATCCTGGTAAGAACAGAGCAACAACAACGAAACAATGGCTGCAAAAACTGAAATGAGATGATAATACGTGTATGCAACATGCTGGAATAACTAGCATATAACCATATGCAACACAACAACCTCAACAGCACGCATACCCAACATAACTCACGACCATCTCACAAAACATCAATCTCACAAGGCAACTACACACAGTAGCCACAACAAATCCAGCAACTACAATTTATCCAATCCATACACTCGCTGAATTTACAAGCTCAACCCGTACCTCAATTTTTGGGCAACAATTACCGCAAACAAGCCCGAGAAATCTGATTCAAGCACCTGCCGAAGCAAACAACGCACACTAGCATATAACCATATGCAACACAACAACCTCAACAGCACGCATACCCAACATAACTCACGACCATCTCACAAAACATCAATCTCACAAGGCAACTACACACAGTAGCCACAACAAATCCAGCAACTACAATTTATCCAATCCATACACTCGCTGAATTTACAAGCTCAACCCGTACCTCAATTTTTGGGCAACAATTACCGCAAACAAGCCCGAGAAATCTGATTCAAGCACCTGCCGAAGCAAACAACGCACAAAACAAACTCAGGCAAGCTAACAGAAACTCATGGCCAACTATAGAAGCTCACGGCTGGGAGCTAAGCTCAACCAGGAATCAATCCTACCAACACAACTTATCAGGGAGCTTAAATTAAGGCTAGGAACAAGATCTCATCGTAAAAAGAACGAAGTTCTACCTGAACTACACAACACACAAACGGGCAGCAACTTTGCGCTTTTGCTCTAGCCAACGACAGCCTACAAAAGTGGTATGGAATGAAAGAGCTTCTCGAGAGGAATCCAATGCTACCTCAAACGTGAAAAATGGTGGTCGGAAACGACTGGAATTCGTCGGAGAAACTCACGGTGAACAGTACCCGAGGGTTTGAAGCGAAGAACGACAATCGGGTGAAATATTTCTCTAAGTATGGAATATGGTTAAATGAAAACAAAGACCAGCCTTCTAATATATATACACGAGAAATCTGTTTAATACAACCACCGACAGAAACAGATTTCACAATCCATCGCTCGTTTGCGCTACACAACGCCCAAAACTCCAAAACGAAGTCACTCAAAACCTCTGAGAAGTCTGAAAACCAAAAGCGTTAAAAGCTGGAGAAATATGGAACTAACGCTACTAAGATCTGAACAACAGAAAATGCGCTAATCACTAAAACGACATTGCACAGCACCACGGGTGAAATCTGATTGCTAACGCTAAACGCAAATCTCAGGCCACAGATCTCTCCCGCAAGCGTTCACCAAAACGGATCCGTAGCAACTTATCAATACGACAGCGTTTACACTCAACACAAAAACACACTGCTAACAGATTCCAAATCAAATCCTAGCGCTAACGAAATATCAGATCTCTCCTAAACGACGGGGTACTGATCTTGCGCTACCCACTACGCGCTGCGACCAGATTTCTCAAGAAATCCGACAGATCTCATCAACAATTCAGATTTCTCACAAAATCAGATTTCAAACTCGAAAATATCAAAATTTCCAGAATTGCTCTAAATGTGATTTCTGACCCGAAAATGCAAACGAAACCTTCAAACAGAAATCTGAACCACCAGAATTCCTTAAAAACCGATTAATCCAACAATTAATCTTTAACACATTTTCAAGTCTCACAAATAGGTTGGGCTGTTATAGGTTTCTGCTCTTGGGGTCGCTACTGGGATTCTTGTTCTGCTTCTTGAATGGTCTTTGGTCTACTTGTGGAAAGGACTGCCTACTCTTCTGTCTCTCCTGTTCAACATCCTTCCAATCCCTCTCAACTCTCAGGGCCTTTTCTACTGCTTCCCTGTAAGTCCTGGGTCCTGCTAGCCTGACATTCAGCTTGAACGTAGGCTTCAGTCCTTCCACTCAGCTTTTCCTCAGAATCTCTTCCAATAAGAGGCACAAAATAGCAACATCTCTCAAACTTTTGGATATACTCCTGTACTGTCATGCTCCCTTGTTTCAAGGTCAGGAATTTCCGCTTCAGCTCAGACCTCTTGTCTGCTGCGAAATACTGCTCAAAGAACAGTCGTTTAAACTCATGAAAGATTTGCCAAATCTACTGAAAGCTTTTCTCCTTCCCACCAGATCATTGCATCATCTCTTAGCATATAGATAGCGCACCTAGGCCAATCCAGATCTGGAATCTGAAGGTATTCAAAAATCACTTCCATCGACTTGATCCAGCTCTCGGCAACAAGCGGATCTGTTGTACCACTAAACTCCTTGGGCTTTTGTCTTCGAAACTTCTCCTGGGAATCATCATGATTTGGTCCTCTGCTGTTAGAAGATTGTCCGTTGCCTCTGTCGGACTGCTCTACTAACAGTTCTAAGAGTTGGGTAATACGAGCATCACTGTCTGGGCTGGGTTCTTCTACAGGGGTGCTTCTTCTACCTCTTCCTCTACCTGACATCTTAAGCTATAGCCCGCAATCCACCACAAAAGAACATCAGAACTCATAAGAGAAATGACTCTTATCATAACAAATAAACTCACAGATCAGGAGATGCAGACGGCGAAAGCTGCTCCAAACTGGGAAGTGTGTGTTTATCTCAAGACCATGCTCTGATACCAAGTTGTGACGCCCAAACCCATGGGACTCAACGCATTGGTCTAAGGTGGAAAATCGAAAAGATTAGAAGGACTAAATGCGAAAATTTGTAACCTGTATTCCCTTACCAAAATTGAACGTACACAGTTGTCGCCAAAAGTGAACAGTAGAAACAAATTTTGGTATATTAGAACTTCAGATTTCGATTACAAAAGTCGATATTACAACTAATAGAACTCTATATGAATTCTCTATTTTTGTAATGGATCTTAATACAGTTTTTATAAAAGATGAATAACAATAGCTCTGACTTCGCAGAAACGCTGGCCTTTGACAAACACACGCAGCCCACAAATCTGGTTCAGCTCGTGCCACCCGCTTGCCCCTGAGCTGCCTCACCTGCATCGGGAAAACTAGTGAGTCTAGGGGCTCAACAAGTAAAACTGAGGATAACAAGATCACATAATGCAGGCATAACTGAAATCTTATACATAATTAAAGGAAGATATCTAAACTCAAATCTTGCCACTGAAAATACAGATTGGAACATCACATCTGAATCATTTTAAATTGAGTGACTTATGGTCTAAAGGCTCTCTGGTGGTCCTGGTGCATGAAGCATGTTATCCGAATCAGTTACTCTCTGTAAAGGGATTACGGTAATTACATAATCCTGTCCCTTCTTGTGAAGGGATTATCGTCATACCATAATCCTGTCCCTTTCTGACTGACCGGGTCCTCTATGCCATAAGTCCTTAAAACTGAAATTTTACTTCCTTTAATTTTAAAATAGATATTGTACTTTGCTCTTGATCAAAGATCGATTTCTGAAAACTGGTTGATTCACTGCTATAAAACTCGTTGTCTTTAAAAACAACTTTACTTTACTGAGTGTAAAGCTGGGCTATGAGCTGATGATAACAAAAATCAGCTCAGAGAGAAAATGGCTTATGATCGCAAAATAGATTTGGCTAAAAGAAACAGATCTCAGGCGTAACGAACAGCTTTGGCTACATAAAACAGATCTCGGGTGTGAATCTGATCCCAGGTGTGAAGAATAGCTTTGGAATGAAAATAGCTTACGAACATGAAAAACAGATCTGGTTCTACGAAAAACAGCTTACGCGTAACAAAACAGATTTGGTTATAAGGAAACAGCTTACGCGAAGTAAAATGGTAACATAAGCTTTGTAAAAAGGTTTTCAGCTTTGAGAAACCCAATCAGTTCAGCAACGAATCACACAGATCGTCGAAGAAAATGGGCCAAATCTGCTTAAAACGAGGGCACTGCAACTAGCTCAGATAGTCCCAAAACAAACTAGCTCAGCTTATTCGACCAGAACAAAATCCCGATCAAACCAGCATCGCCTATCTTTCAGATTCAATGTCCATAACTTTTAAAACACACCAGAATAGAACTTTTCTTGGCTTATCTTATCTAGAAATATGTACAACTCAGTATCTTAAAAGATAAATCGCTACTTGCTGTGAATCCGTAGCTTAAACTTGAACATGAACTGGCTGAACTGAAACATGCATCAGGCAAGAACATATAGAAAACAACGAAACATAATATGTTTTCCAGATACAGCAAGAATCAATTTTACTTGCCTGAACTGAGGATAACAACGAACAGATGGCCTCGACTGAAAATCTTCTCAAGAACACTCTGCTAGTCTTTGAATATTTTGGAGATAACTAAAAGGTTTTTCTTGTAAACAAAATGAGCTCTAAACTCACGTACACAATCATATATGGGAGTAGTTTTGTAGTTGGTGAAAGGTACAATGATTAGGCATGGTTAGCTTACCAAATACTTGCAAAATTAATAAAAACTGCCTACTACTGTTTTAATTTGTAAATTTGCTATCCCATTTTATAAAAATAGATCTCCCATCAAAAGAATTTTATTTAAAAGAAAAAGCTGCTCCAGCTCGGGATTGTGCTTGGGGCGAAATCCTTCAAGAACCATCTGGTCGTGCTTCTAAGCTGGAAGGAAAAGAAAGAAATCAGCTTAGATAATTGAAGCTATCTTAAACCAAAATCTGGATGCTCAAATCTCAAAACAACCCTTAGAATAAAAAAGGCTAACAATTGTGGTTCTATGGATTTTGGGATGCTACATGAACCGAACACGTAGGCTGGCCGCACGTAGGCACCAATCTGGATCACCCTTCACCTCGACCCTCATGCCAGCCCACTTCCCTCGACTCCAGGACCCGAACAATCCCTGGCACAGCCCAAGGCTGACCCTAGACCTTATCCTAGCCACCTTAGACCGACCCTTGAGTCCCAAACCTAAACCGAATCCCAACCAAGACACTAAATCGCATCGTCTCTCTTCCCCAACCATCCTTGTAGTAATATGTATAAAATCTTTGAATAATTCATAAATCACACATCATGCAATACATATGGTTGAATGGTGCATCAAAGAAGCTTTGTACTTGCCTTAATTCAAATAACTTACAACCAAGATGTGACAAGGCTTGAAAGGAGCTGGAGGAACACCAAAAAAACACCTTTGAATGTTGGATTGAAACTTGAAAATTTGAGAGAAAGGGAGATGGAGGAGAGGGGCGACTATGGAGGGGAGTGGAGGAAACCCTTTCCTTTTTTATGGTAGTGTTGTGTTGTAGTGTGAGTTTAATGATGCATATATGTATATATGCAAAAATACATGAGTATGAAATTTGTTAATTAAATAATAAAAGTTATAGTGCATGAAAGTTGTTGATAACTAAAGAAAGTGCTACTCATATTTAAATAATCTCCTAATCCCCTTTTAAGTTACTAAGTTTTAAAACTAAGCCTTGAAGGCTCCTCAGTACCTTTAAAATTTCTTAAACATAATTGTTGAGCTCAATAATAAATTTTCATTAACAAGTTTTTACCTCAGTGTCCCCGCCTCCTCCTTTCTGGCCTCGTAACATCAAACTAAAAAATCTAAATGAAACATCGACAAATAATTTAAATAAATTAAATAACATTACCAGGAAAATAAAATAATAATACTACTACTAACGATAATAATATTAGAGCATGCGACTTAGTAGTGAAAATTTGCGGACGTTACAATACTCGCCCCCTTAACTAGAGTTTCGTCTTATCGAAAAGTTCAAGGTAGTTCTCCCTAAAATCCTCCTCCACTTTCCTAGTAGCTTTCTCTTATGAGTGATTCAGCCACTTAACTTTGACCATAAAAATTTGAAAACTTACCGAAAAGCTATGGTAGCGCTCCTTGATATCAGCGTCTACCTCCCACGTTGCTTCCTCCTCGAAATGGTTCAACCACTTGACCTTGACCATGGGATTGATCCGAGTTTGCAGCTTTCGATCCTGTCTACCTATGATCCGAGTGGCTCGCTCCTCAAAAGTTAATTGTGGTGATAGCTGTAGTGTCTCGAGGCATAGAACGTGAGAGGGGTTCGGAACGTACTTCCTGAGCATCGAGTTGTGTAAGAAGTTTTGTACTACTGCCAGTCTCGGCGGTAGAACTACACGGCAAGCAGAGGTCCCCACTCTGTCTAAGATCTCCAAGGTCCTATATATCTGGGTGCTGGCTTCACTTTCTTCCCAAATCTTATCAAACTCTTCGTGGTAGCTATATTTACAAACACGTGATCCCCGAACACAAACTATAAGTTTCTCCTCCTCTAATCCGCATAACTCTTATGTCGGCTCTGGGCAGTTTTCATCCTATCTCTGATCAATAACATCGTTTCCGCTGTCTGCTAAAAAATCTCAGGACCCAACTCCACTCGCTCGCCTACCTCATCCCATGAATGAGTGATATGCACTTCCTCTCATAAAGCGCTTCATAAGGTGCCATGCCGATGGAGGCCTGTAAACTGTTGTTATAGATGAACTCCACTAGAGGTATCTTGGCTTCCCAACTTTCCTGAAAGTCAATAGCACAATCTCACAACAGATCCTCTACTACCTAGTTCACTCTCTCTATCTTCCCATCAGTCTGAGGATGAAAGGCGATGCTGAAATGTAGCTTCATCTCCAATGAAGCATGAAGACTCCTCCAAAAAACTGATTTAAAGCGCGTGTCCCTGTCTGATACGATCGATATTGGTACCCATACAGTATGACATTCTATTTGATATACAACTCGTCATACTGTATCACCCATATAGAATTTGATCCCCTTACGGTCCTCGACAATCGCACAACAAAGTCAATCTAAATGTTCTCCCACTTACACTCCGGAATAGGGAGTGGTCTCAGTAGTCCAGCGGATCTCTGATATTCTGCCTTGACCTGCTGGCAAGTCAAACACTCAGACACAAAAAGGCTGATATCACGCTTCATGCCCTGTGAGATCCGGAAATTCGAATATGATTAATTTGTAGAGTTAATCGGATTTTAAGAATTCAGATTTGTGCATGGACAAATCTGGTTGTTCAGCTTTCAGTTGGAAGGCTTCGAATGTGTTTCTGGGTCAGATTTCATGGTTGAAACAATTTTGGAAAATTTGAGTATTTTCGAAATACAGATCTCAGGATTTTGGTGAAGTCTGGTTGGTAATTTTCAGAGTTCTCCAAGAAATGTTGTGCTTTGAGTACGGGTTTTCATTGTATGAAATCCATTTGAATTTGGAGTCCAATTGATGGATTTGTTGTGAGAAATCTGTTAGAGGGAGAAATCTGTTATAGCTAGTGTACTGAAGTCTGTTAGCGCGTATTTTTGTAGTGTTCATAGGTGATTCTGTTTGGGGTGTAGTGTGAGGAAAACAAAACGCTGTCGTTTAGGTTGGGCGTGTTTGTGAGATCTGTTTTGCAATGCAGCATTTAGCGCTTAGTGTTTCAGATTTCTCCAGTGTTAGTTATTAGCGTCCAGATTTCACCGAGGTGTTGTGCGACGTCGTTTTGGAGTTAATCGCTGGTTTAGAGCTTGTTGGAGAGATCTGGTTCGCGGGAGTTAGCGTCCAGACGTCAACGCTGGTCAACTCTCCTGTAGCTATCGTTGTAGTGTGTGTAGCATGTGTTTCCAACTTTTAGCTCTTTTATTTTCCAGATTTCTCCGTGGTATTGAAGTGACGTTGTTTTGGGGTTTTGAATGTTGTTAGCGCACGTGGTTGTGGAATCTGGTTGGTGGTGAATCGCATGTCAACGCGGGTCAACGGGTGATAACGTATGTGAGATCTGTTGTAGCGGGGGAGTGATGCTACGGCGTTTAGATAAGTGGAGACGACACCATTTTGGGTCTAGCGCTAGAGATGTTGGGGCGCTACGGGCAGATTTGATGACGTGTCCAGATTTCTCTATTGGGTTCTACGACGTCGTTTAGTGTTTACGTTCGTAGGGCGTTGAGGGATCTGTTAGCGGCGAGAATTCTTGAGTAGCTGTCAACGCTTTGCGTTGACCGGTTTTGTTGAGCGTTGTTAGTACCTGTTGCGAGCCCAGAGATCTGTTTCATCGATACGCTGTCGTTTTGTTTAAATTGTACGCGTGTTACCGTGAGTGCTGGTTTCAAATTTGTGATTTTGTTCCTCAGCAATGGGATCTGTTTTAGAGATCTGTTTTACTTGCGATTGAATTTAACAGTAGCGTTTGGTTGGAGGATTTTAAATACCAGTGTTTGCGAACACTTAGCATATTTTTCCCCGATATTTCCTCTGTTCTTCCCCGGTATTCTTGAAACCCTTACTGTTCACCGTAGCCTATTTCCGTCGATTTCCGCCGTTCCCGTCATCGTTGGAACGAGAAGGGTGGCGCTGGACTCCTCTTGAGTTCCTATTTCGATTGCTGCTAGCTAGGAGATTAAAGTCGACGTTGGAGAGAAGTGCGCAGAATCTGGTGTTCTACGCTTTTCGTGTGAACTAACCCGAGCGTTCTTTGGCTCTTCTGGACTCTTGGGTGAGTGTTTTCGACTAGTTTTCAGATGATTCTAGTTAGTTTAGCCTGCATAAACTTGTAGAACCAGGTTTCGGTTCTTGGCCGTAGACAGTGATGTTTGGAATTCAGTTTTTGAACTGTTTTGCCAGGTGCCTTAGCAGATTCGAGCTTCTGGGCAGACTTGTGAAATCTGCAGTGAGCTGTGAGGTATCGTAGTCGAGCAGGTAGTTGGTACCGTGCTTTGAGGAATCTGCGTGAGGTAGTTGCCGTGTAGAGGTACGAATCGAGCTTGTATTACAGCTTTGAGATAGGCATGGGGATGTATTATGTGTTATATAGCTGTGCCGAGTGTTTGTGTAGAGGCAAGCTGTGTATATTATGCATGTCTATTGGCTGAACTATCTGGTGTATTACCTGCTGTTTGATGATCTATTGAGTTGCTATGCATGTGATTATTTGAATGCTTTTGTTGTGTTTTCTGGCATTACTCGTACATGCATCATGTTAAGCATGTTACTGCATCTGCATAGCATATTGAGCCAATGGTTCCTTTGTTAGCCATGATATGTTGCTCTGTTGGAGCTCTTCCCTCGTGGTGCGGTGCGGTGTTGCATAACCACGATTGAGTGCAGCTGGAGGATGTTGGTTGAGTTGTTCCCAGTCCTCAGTTGCAGTGACCTGGATAGAGGTTGGTGGGTGCTTGTGTCCACTTGAAATTCCGTGCGACCTGGCGGGTGGCTTCCGCGCAGGTGCGACGATGAGCCACTCTATTTTCCAATGGGTGCGATCGGGAAGCTTTTGAGACTCGGTGATGTGTCACAGTTGTTGCTTTCTATTCCGTTTGGCCCTCCGGTTGTTACCGATGTTCTTTGTACCGCTCATGCATTTGCACGACATGATAAATTGCATGTTGTATCTGAATTGCTGTTTTATGCTGCTCTTCGTACTAGGGTTTGACCCCGATGTCCCTCTGGGGCTGGTTTGTTTTGTTTGCCTACTTGTTGTTCAGGTTTCCCAGGTAGTTCTCCTGGTCGTGGAGATGATCCAGCTGGAGATGCCCCAGGAGGTGTTTAGAGTGTCACAGTTATGTATAGTATCTATTGCACCGGTATCGCCGCGGGTGGGATGTCCCGGGTGGTGCTTAGGCTTATATAGTTATTAGTCTGTCTGTGATTTGTGGTTTTCAGCTGTTGTATTTGGCCGTTGGGCAGTGTTATATTCGTTATAATGATACTATGTTATTTTGATTATGTGTTAACTGGGATTATTTTGAGTATGCCAGTATTTTAAATTATGTTTCTTCGTCAGGCCAAAAGCGAAAAAAATTTTAGCCACTTTTTAAGTGCTTCCACTATGTTTTTCGTGTTTTGACTCTGTGTTGTTCACGAGGCCTGACATGCCCGGCCACCCAAAACAACTGTTGTAGGTCGCTTAACATCTTCGTGCTCCATGTTGAACAGAATAAGGTGACGCATGAGCCTCTATCATAATAAACTCTCTCAGTGCATCACTTGGAGGGACCCAAAATCGGCCTCACTAATTCATGATCCCATCGCTCACGGTGTAAAGCCCACTTCGTTTCTCCACATCTCTCAATCCTACAACTGCTCGTCATTCGTTTCTCCAGTGCAGATGCGGTCATTCGTATGTCCACTGTGGATGCGGTCTAGTAGCTTAGACTGTAATGTTAGAGAATTCAATCTTGGTGTCCGACCCACTATGTAAACCTCTAACCCAATGCTCTGAATCTTCTTCTACAGAGGCCATGAAACTGCCAATGTGCAATCACTGTCGTCTTCCTACCGAGGGAATCAACCACCACGTTGGCTTTCCCTCGGTGATAGCTATTCTCATAGTCGAAATCCTTCACCAGTTCCAACCATCTCCGCTGTCTCATGTTCATTCCTTGTGTGAAGAAATACTTGAGGCTCTTGTGGTCGGTGAAGATCTTGCATTTCTCTCCATACAGATAATGTCTCCAAATCTTGAGTGAAAATACCACTGCCGCTAGCTCAAGTTCATGCTTAGGGTAGTTCTTCTCATGCACTTTCAGTTGTCGGGATGCATAGGCGATGACCCTGTCATTCTGAATCAGCACTGCATCAAGGCCTAGCTTAGACGTTTTGGTATAGAACACATAGTTACCTTGAACTGAAGGCATAGCTAAGACCGGTTTGATTCAAGGTATCAAAACTGTGCTGGCACTCCGGGCTCCATAAGTACTTGGCGTTTTTATTCGTTAGTGAAGTCAAGGACACTACAATAGAGGAAAAATTCCTAATGAATTTATGATAGTAACCTACCAAGCCTAGGAAACAGCGAAACTCAGATGCATTCTTTGGCACTGCCCACTCTCTGACTGCTTTTACCTGACGGATCAACCTCCACTCCTCAGCTGGAAATAATGTGACCCAGAAAAGCAACCCTCTCTAGTCAAAACTCGCACTTGCTGAACTTTGCAAAAATCCTACGCTCCCTCAAAACTCCCAGTACTATCCTCAAGTTCTAACCATGCTCCTTTCTGCTCCGAGAATAAATTAGTATGTCATAAATGAAGACAATGACAAACTGATTAAGATATGGCTGATTTACATGGTTGATGAGATCCATGAAAACCGCTGGGACATTGGTTAACCCAAAAGGCATCACTAAGAACTCATAGTGGCCTTAGCAAGTCCTGAACGCCGTATTATGCATATTTGATTCTCTCACTTTCAACTAATGGTAGCCCGAGTGGAGGTCTGTCTTGGAGAATATCGAAGCTCCTTGCAACTGATCGAAGAGGTCCTCTTCACAAGGAAATGGGTTCTTGACGATCGCCGAATTCAGATATCGGTAATGGATGTAAGCCTCATGCTGCCATCCTTATTCATCACAAATAACACAGGTGCGCCCCATGGAGAAACACTAGGGTGAATGTACGCCTTATGTAGCACATCCTAAATCTGCTCCTTCAACTCTTTCATTTCGATAGGACCAAGGCAATATAGTGCCTTAAAGATCGGCACTGTACCGGGCACCAACTCAATGGAAAAGTCTACCTCCCGATCAGGTGGGACCACCATAACTTCATCGGGAAAGACATCTGCATACTCCCTAACAACCTCCACATCAGAAATATAAGGCCCGTCCTGCACCGCAGTCGTTGTAACGCTGGCTAAGAATGACGAACAACCACTATCAATGAGCTTCCTCGCCTGTACAAATTATATAAATCATGGCTTCCTCAAGTTCCTTGCTGTCATGAAGGTGAAATATTCTCCCCTAGGAGGAATCAGTTGTACTGTTCTGCACTAAAATTCGATTGTTGCTTGTTTCTCTGACAATCAGTCCATCGCTAAAATGATGTCGAACTCTGGCATCAGAAATACTATAAAGTTGGCACACATAGTATGGACTTGCATCACCATCTCGAGATTTTGGACGATTCTAGACGTACTCAACTCCTCTCCAGAATATCGCCACTATCAAGTTCCCTGTCAACTCTCCTCAGCAATGCCTTTGCGAAGCACAAATGCATCCGAGATAAAAGAATGAGTAGCCCCTGCATCACATAGACTCTCCCTATCGCAGGATGGCTCAACTGTGGGCACTCAAATGATAAATGGTTTGGCTTCTTGCACTTGTAACAGACTCCAACTCCAAGCAAACACTTCCCTATGTGCTGGCGTCCGCAGATCTGACATGTAGGCCTTTCCAACTGCGTCGTAGGTTTCACAACCTGCTTCTCATGTGGCTTCCCTGAACCCGATGGCTTGGCTGCTGGTCTTGCCACCCCCTATGCCTCGGAGGTCTAGTAAATTGTCACTTCGCCTGTGTCTGATGCTATGGTTGAGGCTGAAATGGTCTCTTCCTCTACGCTTATACCTGTAAGTCCTTCAGTGTCTGCTCCAACCTGAAAGCCCTCTTCACCGTTGCTGTCAGGCCTCGTGCTCAACACAGAGATAAACCACGCAAAACAATAGCGGAAGCAATAAAATAGTGGCTAAATTTTCGCTTTTTGGCCTGACTTTTAAAACATATTTTAAAATACAATGTTACGCAAAATAATGGTTTAACAATGCTCGGAAACCAAATACAACACAGCCAACATACAAACAATAGAGTGACCCCCAAATTTGAAATACATAATAAATATAACTGGGACACTCTATCCATCTCCTGGGGCACTACCAGCTGATCAACTCCACGACCAGCGGTGAAACCATGGTAACCTGAAAACACACACAGGCAAACAGGACAACCAGCCCCAGAGGGACATGGGGTCAAACCCCAGTATGGAGAGCAACTGAAAAACAGTCCATCTCCTGGGGCACTACCAGCTGATCAACTCCACGACCAGCGGTGAAACCATGGTAACCTGAAAACACACACAGGCAAACAGGACAACCAGCCCCAGAGGGACATGGGGTCAAACCCCAGTATGGAGAGCAACTGAAAAACAGCAATAAGATAGCAACGGATAAAATTGCGAATGCCATGCATGAGACAGGGCTACAACCGAAGGCAGGGAGCCAAAGGAATCTCAAGAAACAGCTCAACAACGACAACAGATAAACTGAGCAGTAGTGGCCACGGGGTGTGTGAGTATATGGGAGCTACCCACTCGTCTAAACACACTGCACCAGATGCACAAAAATTCACTCAACCTGCTGTTGCCCAGCTCATGAGATGTGGGAGCTATCCACTCCACTCATAGTGGCTAACAGATCCCAGCAGGGAGATGAGGTATACGAGAGTTACCTGTTCGTCCTCCAATACAAGCATCCCGGTACACACAGATCAAGATAACAAGGCACGACTAAACAAGATCTGAGCTCAACATGAATAATGTGTGTATGCCCATGCAACAGAATGCAACAGAATACAACAGCCAATGAATATCATACAGAGTACAGCAGATCAGCAAGCAAACACATATATCCATGCCACACCCTACGCTGTAAAACAAGCTCGCATCCGTACCTCAGTTCCGAGCTATAATTACCACAAACAAAGTCCCGAGCAACCAAATTTGAAACCTGCTAACCAAGAACACAACACAGGCTCAGGAACTAACACTTACCCAACGAGCTACCTGAACGGCAGAATCAAATCTTCGCTGATGCTAACAGACTACACGGAGTAGCTTCCTTCGCGATCTTCTTCCAGCTAATCCCAAGCCTACGAAAGAGGTATGAGATGAATCGCCTTAACAAGAGGAGTCCAGCGCTACCACTCTTGTGTCCGTCAGAGCTATCTACCGTCGGCAATCGAAGGAAATAAACTACGGTGAACTGTAGCTAGGGTATCGCGACAGGGTAAGATTACGAGAATATTTCTAAATGTCGGGAAACTATATCACGAGACCAGACAAAGTCTTCCATATATATACTTAATTCTCCCAGATCTGATAGACAACAGCCACCGACAACCTAAGATCCAAAGCTGATCCCAACTCAGATCTGAGTATCACTCCAGATTTGAACTCTACGCCCAAACAGACCTGGAACTTATCCAGACGACGTCGCACCAAAGACCGCTCGCTCACTAGGACACGTCATCCCGCTATCCAAGTCTGAAATCTCTGAACAGCACCGTTCTAACCTATAAATGAAACCCGAAACAATGAAACCGGCCTGTCTACTAAACACTAACACGCTCGAACTCAAATCTGGTTCTTCCAAAACGATGCCATTCCGTTACCCGCTAAGAAAACACTAGCGCGTCCACAACTGCCTGCGATAACCAGATTTCACCTCCAGATCTGATCAACCCTCAGATCTGATTGCTACTCCGCAAAATTCCCAAACTTCCCAGAGTTGTTTCCGATATCAAATCTGACCCGATAGCTTCACCAAGCATTCCAGATAAAAGTTGGCTCATCCCAGATCTGTTCAAGCCAAATCTGGTCTATGCTAACCCGATTAATTAACTCAATTAATCCAATAAACTTTCGGGTCTCACAGTTGCGGCATAATCAGCATGATCCCAAACATCCATACATCCTGGCAAATCGCAGGACGCAAACCATCTAGGAAGTGATGTAACGTCTCTTCAGGGCTATCAGCAATGAGGGGCGAGAAACGACAGCTCCTATCGAACTTCTTCTCATACTCTGCCACAGTCATATCTCCCTTCCGGAGATTCCTAAATCCCCTCTTCAATCTCGCCTGGTCATAGTGTAAATTACTTATCATAGAATATCTTCTTGAACTCCTCCCATGTCAGAGTGTCCACGTCCACCATCTTCTGTACCACTTCCGACCAAAGGGCAGCATCATCCTTCAACTGGAAGATGGCGCAGATGATCCAGGCAGCATCCTCCAGTCTCATGTACCTGAAAATCGTCTCCAATGACCTGACCCATCCCTCACTCACGAATGGATCATTAGAGCCGACGAATTCCATAGGCCCTATCTTCCGGAATTTCTCATACGGCATCTCCGCTCTAGCCGTCTGGGAGGTGCCGGCATTGTGTCATAATAGGTCGCCCAATCCGACCAGCACCCGTTCGCTGGAGCTCATAAGCGACGATGGGGCGATGTAAACTGACGTCTATGAGGCATTTGGGGATTACGTCACAAATCACTACTTAGACTTAGATGCTCAGATAAAATAAATATTTAAATATCCCGTTATCAACAACGAATCATTAAATAGTGAATTACTAAATATAGTCAACATCACAAAATTTTCAACATCAAAATAATAATACTCAACTCAATCGCAAAATGAGAATATGAAATGCAATAAACTCTCAGACTTTGGGGCATGACTCCTTGAGTTTCCTGCAACCATCTGTAGGCACAACCCAAACCAGGACCTTGCTCTGATACCAACTTAAATGCTCCATACTGATTTCTAAATAAATGAATGTTTTTTTTCATAGTGACTATTCACGTCACTATTCATATGAATAGTGACCCAACTCGAAATCGAATAACCATACTCTATGCATTTCAAAGAAACATCACGCACAAATAATATAATGGAACTATGGATTCTTAATTAAATAGTCTTCTAGCATCACAAAATTTGAACAAAGGTTCATAAGCTTCAAAGCGCGTTTGTAAAACCAATCAAATGCTAATTAAAATGACTTCATCCACTAATAAAATTGGTTTTAATCATGAAAGTATACTATGCGGAAAATGAACCGTCACTGGGTTGTGTGCCACGCTGGACTACATTGGCTCAAGAATCCTGCCCTCAGTACCTAGCTAAAACTCATCTGCACCGAAAAACCGTAGTGAGTCTAAAGACTCAACAAGTACAAAGTTTACAAATAACGAATACTAAATATACAGCCGCATTCTATTTGAAATGAGTGTAATCAAATAAAATTTCGTGGATTTAAATGCATAAATAACATTGCTTAAATACTTTTCTTGTGAACTCAGTTTCCGGCCTGTGGTTAATCATCCTCAAGTCGCTTGATCAAGCTATAAGCTATAGTACTAGGCTAGTATTGTCAGGTCCGGTGCACAAAACAGAGATCAACCATGCAATTAACAACTGCGGAAGCATATAAAAAGTGGCAAAAATTTTCGCTTTGGCCTGACTTAGAAAACGTAATTTAAAAATACACTTATACTTAAAATATTGGTTTTACAACAACCGAACAACAACAACATCAACAAGCAATAACAATACAAGCATCGAGTGTCTCCCGAACAACATAATCTCAATCAGCAATAGAACGTCAACATGGGACATTCCTTGGAGACGACTCTAATACATACTTATAAAATTTAGGTAATTGGGACACTCTATCCAGATCTCGGGGCACCACAAGCTGAGTCATCTCCACGACCAGCTGAAGAACCTGGATATCCTGAACAACACACAGACAACCAAACAACCGCCCCAGAGGGACATGGGTCAAACCCCAGTACGGAGAGCAATAGAAACAACTAATAGACAGCAACAGATATAAATGCACGTGCTATGCATGAAGACAGCAGAATGCAAAGGCAACATGCTACAAATGAATCAGGAAGCCAAAGGAGCTCACGTACCTGCTCAACAGCTGTCAATCAAATTGAATGAATGGGAGTGGCCACGAAGCATGTGAGAGCGTGGTAGCTATCCACTCGTCTCAGCACAATGTACCAGAGCATAACCAGATCACTCCACCTGTTGTTGCCAAAGCTCATGACAGCGTGGTAGCTATCCAGACATGTCATAGCGGATAACAACTACACCAGCAGGGAGATGAGGAGCACGTTATTGCCGCTCATTCTCAATAACAACATCCTGGTACACACGGGTTAGTACAACAACAATGGCTAACAGATATGAGCTCAACAAGAAAGATGCGTGTATGCAATTACAACGACGTGCAACAACCAACACAGAACATAAGTAAACAATAACAGCACGATATCATACACTGCACAAAACACCAGCAAGCATACATATATATCCAAGCTTATCCCAAAGCCGTAATACTAGCTCAAATCCGTACCTTAGCTTCTGTGCTACAATTACAACAACAGGGGTCCCGAGTAACTCATATATGAAACCTGATTAGCTAACAACAACAACAACTCAGGAACAGTAAGCACAGAACTAAGAATGGGAGCACCAGCTCGACCCAGATCTATCCTACCCTTCGAACACGATAGCTGACTCTAAACGAAGTGTAAGGTAGGATCTAACACTTACTCAAAAGCACTACCTGAACGGAAGAACCAATCGACAGGAACGTGAACACACTGTAGCTTCTTCGCGTTCTTCTTCCAGTTGCTCAAAGATCTCAAAAGAGGTATAGAAAGAACGGTCTTGGCATGAGGAACTCAACGCTACCAACCTTGCTCAGAGCTGCGTCATCTAACTCCAGGAATCGGAGGAAATCAACCACGGTGAAAGTAAGGGTTTCGCTACAGTAGAGGATATGTTTATGGGGAGATATATTTTCGAAGTGTTGGAGAATAATGACAATCGCACGATCAACGTCTTCTATTTATATAACTTAAATCTCCCAAATCTGATGAACAATAGCCACCGACAACAGGCTCACATCTGTTACCAACTCAGATCTGAGCACCATACCATCTTTGACTCCTCAATGCTAAATCAGATCTGACTACCACCAAACAACGTCGCACAGGAGTCCCACTCAGATCTGACCAGCTCACTAGTCCCTCTTCCCAGCTGGTATACGTCATCCAGCTGCCTTCTCGAACAACACGCACCAGATCTGGTATCTCAAAACAGTACACAGGATACCCAACAGTAACAGATCTCAACGTAAGCAGTAGCAACATCTCTCCGCTATAACAGATCATCCCTTGGCCCACTCACACGTGTCATCTAACTAGCGCTTACATGGGTACACTTAAACGGCGTCGCATTGCAACCCAGATCCGAATGACCAGATCTCAAACATTCAGATGTGATCACAAACACTGTCCAGCACATAATACAGTCGACCAGCGTCAACTGGTAACCCGAAACGACGTCGCACTACCTCCCGGCCTGGACAACCTGGAACCGGTCTACACCAAATTTCAAACCGAACCGGTCCACGTAGCGCTACCAGATTTCTCTCATCAAAGCTAGTTTCCTCCAAACGACATCGCTTCAGCACCTGCTTCGAATATTGAACTTAGCATACTCAAAATGGCTTACGACACACTTCTTAAGTAACCAACCAGCCAGATCTGACCATTCTACGAAAACTAACCCAAATCTGGTTCACGCACTGACCAACTTACGTTCACTAAGCATACCAGCTCAAAGCTGGCCCGTCCTAGATCAGCTCATGCCTGATCTGGTCTATGCAAAACCCGATTAATAGAATTGCTCCACAATCTTTCGGGTCTCACATTCCTCCCCCACTAAAACAAGATTTTTTCCTCGAAATCAAACTGACCTAATACCAGCACCACAGAGCCACAAAACTAAGAACACAAAATACTGAACCAACATAATAGTTTTAAAAATTCACAGCACAACTACCCAGAGTTCAAGATAACTGGGAAAAACAACAACACATCCAGAAATCTATCTATGGAAGCTAGTAATATGCATGCTAAAACAAATGAGGCCACTCACGCTGCATCTTCTCCTCTAAATCCCACATATCTTCTTCCCTACCATGCTTGCTCCATTGAACCAAAACCAAAGGAATGGTCTTGTTCCTGAGTTGTTCTCCTTCCTGTCCAAAATGTGCAAGGGATACTCAATATAACTCAGTGTTCGATCTAGCTCCACCTCATCAGTTCGTAGCACATGAGAAGGATCCGGCTCATACTTACTCAACATTGACACGTGGAACACATCGTGTAAGGAGGACAACTCGGGTGGCAACAACAGACGATAAGCCAAAGGACCGATCCTTTCCACAATTTCATAAGGTCCAACATAACAAAGCGTTAACTTTCCCTTGTGTCCAAATCTCATAATACTTCTATAACTCAGTGTTCGATCTAGCTCCACCTCATCAGTTCGTAGCACATGAGAAGGATCCGGCTCATACTTACTCAACATTGACACGTGGAACACATCGTGTAAGGAGGACAACTCGGGTGGCAACAACAGACGATAAGCCAAAGGACCGATCCTTTCCACAATTTCATAAGGTCCAACATAACAAAGCGTTAACTTTCCCTTGTGTCCAAATCTCATAATACTTCTAAAAGGAGAAAATTTCAAGAATACTCGATCACCAACTTGAAACTCTAAAGGCCGACGCCTATGGTTTGCATAACTAGCTTGGCGATCTTGTGCAGCCTTCATACGCTGTCAAATCAGATCAACCTGATCTCTCATATGCTGCACAAATTCAGGAGAAGACATCTGCTTCTCCCCCACTTCTTCCCAACAAATTGGTGACCTGCACTTCCTATCGTACAATGCTTTGAATGGTGCCATTCCTATTGTCACTTGGTTGCTGTTATTGTACGAAAATTCTACCAGCGATAACGAATCTTGCCAGCTACCACTGAAATCCATAACAACAGCTCGCAACATATCCTCCAAGGTCTGTATCGTTCTCTTCGATTGACCATAGATTTGGGGATGATAAGTTGTACTCATAGTCAATCTGGTGCCTAAGGCTGCTTGCAAACTCTTCCAAAATCTGGAAGTGAACCTCGGATGTCGATCTGAAACTATGGACACAGGCACTCCATGCAATCGAACTACAAAATCGATGTACAGTTTCGCCATTTTCTTCAAAGAATTCGTCATATTGTAGGGAATAAAGTGATCTGACTTCGAAAGTCTGTCAATTACTATCCAAATAGCATCACATCCTCGGCTAGAACGAGGCAAATGGGTCACAAAATCCATAGCTACATGTTTCCAATTCCATTGGGGCACCTCTAAACTCTGCAACAGTCCACCGGGTCTCATCCTTTCCGCCTTAACTTGTTGACAATTTAAACAACGAGAAACAAATTCAGCAACATCGTTCTTCAAACCTGCCCACCAATAATGCGGTTTTAAGGCATGGTACATCTTACTCACCAGGATGGACACTATGACGACTACAGTGAGCTTTCCTTAGGATCATTTCCCACAAAGCAATCAAGTTAGGCACAACCAACCTGCCACGAAACCTCAAACAACCATCAGATGCGACAGAGTAATCCTCCAATTGTCCAGCTTGAGTTTTCAACTTCAAATCATGGATATACGGATCAGTTCTCTGAGCTGCCTTAATATCTGAAACAATCTGTGGCTCGACTTGAAAAGATGACACCATGAAATAGTCATCACCTGGGTAAAAACACCAACTAGTAGTGCTCAGATGCTCATGGATCTTAGAGGTATACAGCGATGCAAGCATCGACACTTGAGCTTTCCTGCTAAGCGTATAATCAACTACATTCACTTTCCCAGGCTGGTACTGAATTTCTCAATCAAAATCCTTAAGCAGCTCCATCCATCTACGCTACCTCATATTCAAGTCGGACTGTGAAAAAAGGTACTGAAGACTCTTATGGTCCGTATACACCACAAATTGTTCGCCATAGAGATAGTGGCGCCAAATCTTCAAAGCAAAGACTACGGCTGCCAACTCTTCATGAACTGGGTATCGAGTCTCATGGGATTTCAACTGACGGGAAGCATACGCAATGACTCAACCATGCTGCATCAAAACGCAACCCAATCCACTAAGCGAAGCATCAGAACATACCACAAAACCTCCTGAACCCGAAGGTAACGCTATCACTGGCGCTGTACTTAGCTTCTCTTTGAGCAACTGAAAGCTGTTCTCGCATCCTTCCGTACAAACAAATCTCTTATCTTTCTGGGTCAACTGCATCATAGTCTTAGCTATACTAGAGAATCCCTCAATGAAGTGACGATAATAGCTAGCCAATCCCAACAAGCTACAAAGTTCCCAACGTTCTTGAGACGTTCCCAATTCACTACGGCCTCTACCTTACTGGGATCCACAGATAATCCTTCGATCGAAATGACATGACCCGGAAACATTACTCTATCCAACCAAAACTCGCATTTAGAGAACTTGGCGTACAACTGCGATTCTCGAAGTGTTTGGAGGATCAATCTCAAGTGCTCTTTATGTTGCATCGGAGTCTTCGAGTACACCCGAATGTCATCGATGAAAACAATCATGAACTGATCGATGAACTCTCTAAAGACTCGGTTCATTAAGTCCATAAAAATGCAGGAGCATTAGTCAAACAAAAAGGAATAACCAAGAACTCGTAATGCCCATACCTCGTTCGAAATGCAGTTTTCGCAACATCTTCCTCTAGAATTCGCATATGATGATACCTTGAACGCAGATTGATCTTAGATACACGGCTGAACCTTGAAGTTGATCGAATAAATCATCGATCCTCGGTAAACGGTACTTATTCTTCACAGTAGCCTATTTAGTTGCCGAAAATCGATGCACATCCTCATCGAACCATCCTTTTCTTCACAAACAAAATAGGAGCTCCCCACGGTGACATGCTCGGTCGAATAAAACCTTTCTCCAAAAAATCGCTAAGCTGCACCTTCAGCTCTCTCAACTCGGCTGGGGCTAGACGATACGGGGTTCGTGAGATAGGAGCTGTACCAGGCACCAACTCAATGCTGAAGTCGATCTCCATCCTCGGAGGAAAACCAGGAATCTCCTAGGGGAACACATCAGGGAAATCACGAGCAACGTGGATGTCACTAAGCTCTACGCACGAATTCGAGGATGCATCCAAAGCATAAATCATGAACCCTACGTTCTCCAACGACAGGAGGCTAAAATCTCCATAGCAGAGATCAACAAAATCTTCGATTGGGAATCTTGGCCATAGAAATTCCACTTCTCGCCAGACTGGGGCCGAAAACGCACAACGCTATGGAAACGATCCACGGTGGCCCTAAAACTAGACAACACGTCCATTCCCACTATACAATCAAAATCCCACATAACTAATCGAATTAGGTTTGCTACCAACACATTCCCAAACCTAAGTATGCCATTCATCAAAACCTCTTGGGAGAACAGGCTCGCGCCCGTAGGAGTCGCAACAGAAACAATATCACGCAAAAGGGTAGTACGCAACCCATGCTCAACAATAAATGCATCAGCTATAAACGAATGTGATGCTCTAGTATCAAACAACACACGTGCTGGAAAATCAAAAATAGTACAAGTACCTGATATCACTCCTCCAGGCGTGCCCTCTGCTTGCTCCCGTGTCATGGCATTAACCTGGGCCTGCTGAGGCCCTGAGAAATGAGGTCTACCAACACATTCCCAAACCTAAGTATGCCATTCATCAAAACCTCTTGGGAGAACAGGCTCGCGCCCGTAGGAGTCGCAACAGAAACAATATCACGCAAAAGGGTAGTACGCAACCCATGCTCAACAATAAATGCATCAGCTATAAACGAATGTGATGCTCTAGTATCAAACAACACACGTGCTGGAAAATCAAAAATAGTACAAGTACCTGATATCACTCCTCCAGGCGTGCCCTCTGCTTGCTCCCGTGTCATGGCATTAACCTGGGCCTGCTGAGGCCCTGAGAAATGAGGTTGGGAAGACTGTCCAAAATGCGAAGGACCAGGCTGCTGAAATGACCTGTTCTGAGTTTCCCCCATCCTCGGCTGCTGAACAGGGTGACCTCGAGATGACCCGCCAGAATGACCCTGTGGTGGGGCAGCGGTGTGCTGAGATCCAGTCAAAGGACATACTCTCGCAAAATGCCCGTACTGCCCACAAAGATTTCCTGAATCGGAATAACTAGAACCCGACTGTTCTTAAACTGATGGCCACGAGGCCTAAACCTGTGACGTCCAGATTGTTGTGATGATTGTTTGGGCTGCTGGGATGACTGAGAAAATTGTGGATGTTGCACCCCTTGAACATTTAGACGTGTACCTTGAGCAGCTTGTGGCTGAATCCGAGACCTGCGATTCTGTAACCCTTCCTCAATATCCATCGCCTTGTCCACCGCATCCGCATAACCAGTAGGGGAGCTGGCCAACACCAAAGAATAAAGATCTTCGTTCAGCCCTTCCAAGAATCGGTTCCTCTTCGCCCTCTCATGACCAGACACATGAGGAACATAGGCAAGGAGAGAAGAAAACCTTCTAGAATACTCCCCCACAGACATGGTTCTCTGAACCAGATTATCGAATTCGCGCTCTCAGGCATTCACATAGGACTCCGGAACGTACTCCTGACGGAACGTAGTACAAAAACTGTCCCAAGTAATCCCCATACCAGACTCCTCAAGAGTTCGTGAAGCACCTCTCCACCAGCGCTCTGCATTCTTCCTCAACTGGAAAGTCGCTAAACTCAGTCTAGGCTCATCATCATACCGCACTCGATCAAACATCCCTGTAATGTGCTGCCACCAGGACTCAGCATCGGAACTAGACTCATCACCATTAACCGTTTGAGGATTCATCCGCTGAAACCTCGCCATGATCAGTTCCATTTCGTTCACACGGGCTGCCAACACATCCACCTCATCATCAACCTGTCTAGCACGCCTACGAACAGGGATACTACGCTCTACCTCCTCATTCTGCGTCTCAGATTCTATCGGGATCTGCCTTGTAGCTCTATCCCTACGTCTAGGCGGCATCTAGGCAAACACTACTACAGTAAGATCGCACAACACATATAAAACATAGTCAAGCACTTGCACCAACAAAGTGCCTATACTCAAGTGTGATCAAAATAATTCAAGCTTATCCCAGTTTAAGCTCTGATACCAAAAATGTCAGGCCCGGTGCACAAAACAGAGATCAACCACGCAATTAACAACTGCAGAAGCATATAAAAAGTGGCTAAAATTTTCTCTTTGGCCTGACATAGAAAACGTTATTTAAAAATACACTTATACTTAAAATATTGGTTTTACAACAATCGAAAACCAACAACAGCAACAAGCAATAACAATACAAGCATCGAGTGTCTCCCGAACAACATAATCTCAAATCAGCAATAGAACGTCAGCACGGGACATTCCTCGAGGACGACTCTAATACATAATTATAAAATATAGGTAACTGGGACACTCTATCCACCTCTCGGGGCACCACCAACTGAGTCATCTCCACGACCAGCTGAGAAACCTGGAAATCCTGAACAACACAAAGACAACCAAAAACCAGCCCCAGAGGGACATGGGTCAAACCCCAGTACAGAGAGCAATAGAAACAACTAATAGACAGCAACCGATATAAATGCACGTGCTATGCATGAAGACAGCAGAATGCAAAGGCAACATGCTACAAATGAATCAGGAAGCCAAAGGAGCTCAAGGACCAGCTCAGCAGCTGTCAATCAGATCGAATGAATGGGAGTGGCCACGGAGAATGTGAGAGCGTGGTAGCTATCCACTAGTCTCAGCACACTGTACCAAAGCATAACCATATCACTCCACCTGCTGTTTCCAAAGCTCACGAGAGAGTGATAGCTATCCACTCATCTCATAGCGGCTAACAACTTCACCAGCAGGGAGATGAAGAGCAGCTCAAGGACCAGCTCAGCAGCTGTCAATCAGATCGAATGAATGGGAGTGGCCACGGAGAATGTGAGAGCGTGGTAGCTATCCACTAGTCTCAGCACACTGTACCAAAGCATAACCATATCACTCCACCTGCTGTTTCCAAAGCTCACGAGAGAGTGATAGCTATCCACTCATCTCATAGCGGCTAACAACTTCACCAGCAGGGAGATGAAGAGCACGATATTGTCGCTCGTCCTCAATAACAGCATCCTGTACACACGGGTTAGCACAACAACAATGGCTAACAGATATGAGCTCAACAGGAAAGATGTGTGTATGCAATTACAACGTCGTGCAACAACCATCACAGAACATATGTAAACAACAACATCACGACAGTATACACTGCACAACATACCAGCAAGCATATACATATATCCAAGCTTATCCCAAAGCTATAATACAAGCTCAAATCCATACCTTAGATTCTGTGCTACAATGGACAATAAGCACAGAACTACGAATTGGGAGCCACCAGCTCGACCCAGCTCTATCCTACCCTTAGAACACGATAGCTGGCTCTAAACGAAGTATAAGGTAGGCTCTAACACTTACTCGAAAGCACTACCTGAACGGAAGAATCAATCGACCGGAACGCGAACAGATAACACACTGTAGCTTATTCGCGTTCTTCTTCCAGTTGCTCAGAGCTCTCAAAAGAGATATAGAAAGAACGGTCTTGGCAAGAGGAACTCAACGCTACCAACCTTGATCAAAGCTGCGTCGTCTACCGCCGGGAATCTGAGAAATCAACCACGGTGAACAGTAAGGGTTTCACTACAATAGAGGATATGTTTACGTGGAGAGATATATTTTCTAAGTGTTGGAGACATGGTCAACGTCTTCGATTTATATAACTCAAATCTCCCAGATCTGATGAACAGTAGCCACCGACAACACAGGCTCACATCTGTTACCAAATCAGATCTGAACACCATACCAGCTTTGAATCCTCTACACTAAATCAGATCTGACTACCACAAAACGATGTCGCACAGGAGTCCCACTCAGATCTGACCAGCTCACTAGTCTCTCTCTCCCAGCTGATATACGTCATCCAGCTGCCTTCTAGAACAACACGCACCAGATCTGGTATCTCAAAACAGTACACAGGATACCCAGCAGTAACAGATCTCAACGTAAGAAGTAGCAACAGCTCTCCACTATTACAGATCATCCCTTGGCCCACTCACACGTGTCATCTAACTAGCGTTTACATGGGTACACTTAAACGGCGTCGCATCGCAACCCAGATCCGGATGACCAGATCTCACACATTCAGATCTTATCACAAACACTGTCCAACACATAATACACTCGACCAACGTATTTTGGTAACCCAAAATGACGTCGCACTACCTCCCGGTCTGGACAACTGGAACCGGTCTACACCAAATTACAAACAGAACCGGTCCACGTAGCATTACCAGATTTCTCTCATCAAAGCTGGTTTCCTCCAAACGACGTCGCTTCAGCACCCGCTTCTATTCAACTTAGCATACTCAAAATGGCTTGCGACACACTTCTTAAGTATCCAACCAGCCAGATCTGACCATTCTACTAAACTAACCCAAATATGGTTCATGAACAGACCAACTTACGTTCATTAAGCATACCAGCTCAAAGCTGGCCCGTCCCAGATCAGCTCACGCCTGATCTGGATTACACTAAACCCGATTAATTGAATTAATTGCTCCACAAATCTTTCGGGTCTCACAAGTATGGCATCCCAGGACTTATCTGGAATCCATATCCGTCGATGATAAGGCTGTTAGAGTAGATGCCCAACTAGCCAACTTGTGGCATGTGGGTTTTATTGACTCTTGTACAAACGATCTTTATATATGATATTCGCATTCTTTTATATGGCATTCTTTACTTTCATTATGTGTGTAATGATTTACAATTGTGTTGAGTAAGACCTAGAATACACTAAAGCGTATGTTAGATGTGATAGTGGGTATGAAGGCTATCATGAAACACATCTAATAGTCGCTGTGTATTCTGAACATGTTCCTAGTCGATTGGGCCGTCAAAATGAGGATAAGGCCGCC
>KV005118.1:298674-319960 GCA_001598015.1 Dorcoceras hygrometricum
TTAGGCCCGACGGTTTTATACATATAATTTAAAATACAACAATACTTAAAATAAGTCTCCCAGTTCGTAAAACAACCAACAATAAAGCATACATAATTCCAACATGTATCAGACTCCCCTACGGGTACAACAACAAAGCACAGGGCATCTCCCTGGCTAACCGATACATATATATAAGTATGCTATATGCAACTGGGACACACTAGCCACCTCCTGGAGCACCACCAGCTGGGTTAAATCCACGACCAGCTGTAGAACCTGGGTTTCCTGAAAACAAAGCAACAAAGAAACAACCAAGCCCCGGAGGGACATGGGGTTAAACCCCAGTACGGAGAGCAAACATAAATCAGCAAGAAACATCAAGAATAGAATGCAGATGCTATGCATGAGAAAGGAAACAACAGTTCAACGGGATTTGTCAGATAGTGGCCACAGGGTATGTTCCAAGTGTGGTAGTTAGCCACTCGCCAGGACACAACACCCGAATACCAGATGCAATAAACAACTCCCCTGCTGTTGCCCAACCTATGAACTGTGGTAGTTAGCCACTCGGCGCATAGGGGCTAACTCAACCCAGTAGGGAAATGAGAGTGCGGTATCGCCGCTCGCCCTCGCATCCTGGTAAGAAACATAGCAACAAGAACGGCAATAATGGTTGAAAAGGGATGCAAATGCGTGTATGCACATGCTGGAAGATGTGAACATATCAACCTATGCACAACAATAACAAAACCAGTAGCATACACCATATAACACACGACAAACTCAAACCATAGCCTCAACAGGCATCAACACAGGGCAGCCAACAGATAGCCATCTCGCAAATATCCAAGCCATCACCATGCTGGAATTTATAAGCTCAAATCCGTACCTTGACTTGCTGAGTTACAATAACCACTGAAAGAGATCCCGAAGACTCTAATAAAATCCTGCTAAACACACAGCGCACACAATAAATCCTACGGGATACTACACAGAACACTGCTGGGAGTTACCACTCACACCAGTCACGAATTCATCAGCATAACTCAACAAAAATCTTATACTATGGCTAGAAACAAGTTCTCACCAAAACCAGAACGTAGCTCTACCAGGTCGACACGATACTTCGAACGGCAGCAACTTCACGTTCCTCCACTAGCCAACGACAGCTTCTAAAACTGGTACGAAAAGAAAGAGCTTCTCGAGAGGAGTCCAACGCTACCTCGCACGAGCAAAACACTCACCGGAGACGACGAGAATCACCGGATAAAATCAACGGTGAACAGGGCTAGGGTTCGAAACGAAGAACGAAAGTGGGAAATATTCTATGTGTGGGATTTTGTATCTCAACTCAAAGACCAAGTCTTTAAATTTATAATTCCCGCCTCTGCTGAAATCTTCAAAACAACCCACCGACAAAATCAGCAGATACAACGAAATCTCAAATCAGCAGGAATAACAATTCAGCAGACACATTTCTTCTCGAACGAACCTGCTGCTTCCAGCAGCAATAATAGCGAACGCCTTAAAACACGAACCAAAACGGCGTCGCAGCGACTAACCCAAACGACGTCGCATAGCGCAAGTCAGCAGAGCTACCATCAGCTGGTCTCTCAAACCATCTGCTGATTAGAGTCAACGAAATGCAAAGATCTTTGCTGCTGGTCGCACGCGAAACTCCAAAACGCAGCGTTCCAATTAAATGAAACGGCGTCACATAGAACACCTCAACATAGCTTCCAGCAGCTGAGCGCTAAAACTAAAAGCGTTAACAAAACCTGCAGCTGATCTCTAAATACCAAAACGTCGTCGCTTCAACTAATCTAAACGGCGGCGTATTACACTCGCTACAGGAACCAGCTGCTAACAGATATCACCCTGCTGCTACTTCACCAAAACGCCATCGTTTCGATATCCTATAGCGCGCTCATGCTGAATCCACGTCAGCGTTGCTATCACCAGCTCTTCGCACAACGCTACGCTAACAACCAACTGCTGACAGCCCATGCACACATCAAAACGACAACGTATCACTCCCCCGCGATACAAAACGCGCTAAGCTGCCAGCAGCAAGGTTTACGTCAGCATCTTCGAAACCCAACTAAGGCATGACGTCATCAGAGCTGTTATCAGCAGGTACCTCCAAACTCAAAATTCGAAAATCTCCAGAATTGTTCTAAGGAGTGAAATCGACTCGAAAAAGCAACTCAAACTTCAAAACAGAGATCTAACCCACGAAATCTCTTAATCAATCGATTAATTTCCACAATTAATCCTTAATACAAAAAAATTCAGGTCTCACGCTCAAATTTTCATAAAAATACATAATCATTAAAATTTTGCAAAAGTTGCTAAAACATCATGAAACATGCTTTAAAGACGTTAACATTGTCAATTCATGTCAATCGGTTTCCCCTAGGAACCCAAAACTAGAATTACCCAAAACTGCCTAGACGAGATGCAGTGTGAGCGACAACACAGTAGAAATCATAACTAATTCAGTCCTTGACCAAATCACCCTCTGTTTGAAGCTAAAATAGCGTAACTCAATGGGTTATCATCTGGACTCAACCTCGTCATGCAGACCACCTAGATCTATCTACCAGACCCCAACAACTCAACTGTTTGTGCACAAATGACAAGTCAGGATACGTGCTGATCGTAAAATTCATAAGTAATTCATTCCTTGACCAAATCACTCTACATGACCCCAACATCGGCTGGTCACATGTAGGCACCAATCTGGATCACCCTTCACTTCGACCCTCACACCAGACTAGTTCCCTCGACTCCAGGACCCGACCAATACCCGACACTGACCCTAGACCTTACCCTAGACACCCTAGACCGACCCCTGAGTCCAAAACCTGAACCGACCCCCAACCAAGACAATAAATCCCATCGGCTCTCTTCCCCAAACATCCTTGCAGTATTTCATCTTTTTGGCAGCCATGACATGAATGGATGTCAAAACTCAGTCTTAGCATCAGAATATGTATAAAATCATTGAAGAATTAATAAATCACACATCATGCAATACATATGGTTGAATGGTGCATCAAATAAGCTTTGTACTTGCCTTAATTCAAATAAATTACAACCAAGATGTGACAAGGCTTGAGAGGAGCTGGAGGAACACCAAAACAATACCTTTGAATGTTATATTGAAACTTGAAAATTTGACAGAAAGGGAGATGGAGGAGAGGGGCGGTTATGGAGGGGAGGGAGGAAACCCTAGCCTTTTTTTATGGTAATGTTGTGTTGTAGTGTGAGTTTAATGATGTATATATGTATATATGTAAAAATACATGAGTATTAAAGTTGTTAATTAAATAATAAAATTTATAGCGCATGAAAGTTGTCAATTAACTAATGACAGTGCTACGCATATTTAAATAATCTCCTAATACCTTTTTAAATTATAAGTTTTAAAACTAAGAATTGAAGGCTCCTTAGTACCTTTAAAATTTCTTAAACATAATTGGTGAGCTCAATAATAAATTTTCATTAACAAGTTTTTACCTCGGTGTCTCCGCCTCCTTCTTTCCGGACTCGCAGTATCAAACTCAAAAATCTAAATGAAACATCGTCAAAAATTTTAAATAAATTAAATAACATTATCAGGGAAATAAAATAATAATACTACTACTAACAATAATAATATTAGAGTATGCGACTTAGTAGTGAAAATTTGCGGACGTTACATATTATGAGCTTTGATGAATCTATATTTGTCAATTTAAGATAAAACAGTTGTTGGATCTGTCTAACAGATCAGATCTTAATTTTGATAAACACAAAACCTGCTATTAGTCTTATAACGTTTTAATCAAGTGTGCACGCCAAAGCTGGTTCGGATCAAATGCAGCTGATTCGGATCAGATGCGAATTGGTTCAGATTAGAAACGAGCGAGTTCAGAGATCAGCTACTTGCCGAAGAAGAAAGCATTGTAGCAGATCAGCTACGAACAGAAGAGAGCACTGTAGTAGAATAGCTCCGAGCTAAAAGCGACTAATGTGCATTTTGAGGAGATGTTCGAACAGGAACAGTAGGGGACGCCCAAACTGGTCCAGCAGAGGACATCCAAGCTAATCCAGTAGAGGACCTCCAAGCTGGTCTAGCAGACATCTAAGCTGATCCATCTTAGAGCGAAGATCAGCACAGTAAAAACCAGTTCAGAGCATTTTTTAGCTCGGGAGAGCAACGTTAATTTCAGAGATCAAGTGCAGATCAAAATTCAGATAATAGAATGCATAACAGATCAGAATCAGATCAGAATTCATATTACAGTTCAGCGGATCAGATCATTTGTATAGTATTAGAAGAGCTGAGCTCAGTTACAAAGTGCGGCGCAGAATAATTTAGATCAGCTTAGAGTAGTTCGGAGATTAGAACAGATCATCTTAGATCAGAACAGAACAGGATCAGCTCAGATCAGTGAAGCGTAGCGAGTATCAGATCAGCTCAGAGCTTAGAAAAGAACATAACAACACAGAAAGAGTTTGTAGAGAGCCCATCGGCTTAGAACAGATTAGTAATAGAATTTAGATCAGTTTAGAGAAGTTTAGAGCAGAAGAAAAGTGCAGAAATAGCTCAAGAGTAGAACGACTCAGCTTAGAACAGATGTGAACAAGATCAATCAGATAATAAGCGAACAACTCAGAGATCAAAGCTTCGATCAGATCAGAGCAAACCAGTTTGAACACAAGTGTATGCGAAGACTGTATTGTATTAGTTCAAACTGATTTGCTTTGTCTTGTCAACATCAGGTGCAGTCTTCACACGTTCAAAGTCAAAAAAGGCTGCAATGCATTAATGAATAATGTTCAAAGTCAACAAAGCCTGTAAATGTATTAAATGATAAAGGACACAGGGTACAACTATGTCAGAAATTTACAGAAGCCTTTTCAACGGCTAGGAACTTGTGTCCAACGGATAGATTCAGAGGCTTTTTATATGCAGAAGACTAAGAACAAGTGTAGAAAAGATGCACGAGAGAAAATCAGAGAGCAGTGCATGTGCAATAGTCGAGAGATTGTACACTCAGGTGGAAGTTGGTGTACAAGCTGAGCTGGTGCCCAGGTGTGAGCTGATGCACAGCCGAGAGCTTAAAATCCGCATCCTAAGTCGACTGCACAACCAAGGAAGAATATGAAGATAACAGCTTGAAAGAAACACTTCCCAATGTTTGCAAAAAAAGCATACTAGAGAGTGAGTTTACACTGTATATTTCTCACACACAGATTCACTCACATATGAGAGCCAAGAGCTGAACAGAATAGATAAGTGAATCATAAACAAACAAACCATTGTAGTATTTCTCACTGAGACATAAAATAAGTGTTAACAAGTCACACAGCCTGTGAGATGGTGTGCAGCAGAGTCTAGGAGTTCTCGCAGCTTGCGGGCTGTTGGATCGGGTCTGTACAGAGTGTTGTAAGATGAAATCTTCTAGTGAATCCTTCCAGCAATGGAAGAAGGGAAGACGTAGAAGATTGAGCTTCGAACTTCCAGAAACAAATTCACGTGTTCGTCTTCTTTACAGCTTTCTGTTTACAGCTTACTTCTTTCATGCATCGCCTGTTTTCGAACCAGCTTTCAATTTTCAGAGAGTTTTTTTTAGATGTTTTTCGCTTGGTTTTTATACCAAACCTGATATACTTCTCGATTCTAAAACCTTTCAAGAACCTGAGCTATTGTAGCTCGTGTTTTCAGAGATCAGATCGCACGTGATCTGGACCAGCAGGCAGCGTTGCTCCGTGCTATTCCAGCTTAGGCGTGATATGCTGTTTTTCTATTGCGTGCAGTTCTTTTAAAATCTTTTCAAAAGCACGTAATCTGTTTTTTCGATCCATGAATTGGTGCCTGAGCTTTGTGAGAGCTCAAGGTGCCGGTTCTTCATTTCCTTCAAGTGGTATCAGAGCAGGTGTTCTTGAAAGAGCATTTCAAATCAAAATTTTTTAAAGGTTTTAAAAACACTTTCAGCTCTGATAGTTTTCTCCAAACTGTTTTTCTACGGAAAATCTGTGCAATTAAAACTCATTTTATAAAGATAGGGGGAATAATGATTTCGAATAGCAGAGCAGTTTTACAAAAGAAAAGTGCAGCAATATCTCTTCCGTCGAGCTGAAATAGATTGCACGAGATCTGTGTGGAAGCCATGACCTTTACGATGGTTGTGCTGAATTAATAGCGCATGCAACAAAGTTAGAGAGAAACCCAAGAGAGTATGTGAATTCGATTATCATTTATCTTCCAATCCGGATAGATGAGCATTTTCAGTAGCATGGAATCGGTTGTTTTTAATATTCATATCATGCATTCTTTTTCTGAAAACTGTCGTCCCTTGCAAAATGTTTTCCTTTCAAAAATTGAAAACCTCGTGTTGTGTTAAGGGGGAGTTTTGTTTTAAATTTTAAGGGTGAGACAAGATTTCGAAATCCTTTTTGATTACCACAAAAAGGAGGAGAAATTATTCAAAACTGTTATTCGTGCTTTTTGTTTTCCAGGTTTTTTTAATCAAAAAGGGGGAGATTGTTGGACTGTGTAATAGATCAGATCTTAATTTTGATAAACACAAAACCTGCTATTATGTTTCTAACGTTTTAATCAACAGCACAGGCCAAAGTTGGTTCGGATCAGACGCGAGCTGGTTCGGATCAGATTCGATCTAGTTCAGATTAGAAGCGAGCTTGTTCAGAGATCAGCTGCGTGCCGAAGAAGATAGCACTGTAGCAGATCAGCTACGAACATAAGAGAGCATTATAGCAAAACAGCTGCGAGCTGAAAGCGACGAACTGTGCATATTGAGGAGATGTCCGAGCTGGAACAGTAGGGGACGCCCAAACTGGTCTAGCAGAGGACATCCAAGCTAATCCAGCAGAGGACCTCCAAGCTGGTCCAGCAGAAATCTAAGTTGATCCAGCTTAGAGAGAAGATCAGCACAGAAGAAACTATTTCAGAGCATTTTTTAGCTCGGGAGAACAACGTTCAGTTCAGAGTGATCAAGTTCATATCAGAATTCAGCTAACAGAATGCAGAACATATCAGAATCAGATCAGAATTCACATTATGGTTCAATGGATCAGATCCTCTTCAGTATAAGAAGAGCTGAGCTAAGTTATGAAGTGCAGTGCAGAATAGTACTGTCAGGCCTCGTGCTCTACTCAGAGTTAAACCACGCAAAACATTGGCGGAAGCATACAAAAAGTGGCTTAAAATTTTTCGCTTGGCCTTACGGTTTAAAAAATACAATCAAACTTAAAATATCCCAGTTTACAAACACACAATACAACAGTACAGCATTTAAACAATTACAAATACTAGTACTACAACGGATAACACAATCCCACAAGCACAGGGCATTCCCCGGCTAACATTACTAGTACATATATGCTATACGCTAACTGGGACACTCTATCCACCTCCTGGGGCACCTCCAGCTGGGTCAAAGCCACGACCAGCAGAGAAACCTGGGAAACCTGAAAATACATACAGGAAACAATACACAATCCCCCGAGGGACATCGAGGTCAAACCCCAGTACGGAGAGCAATACAAACAGCATAAGGAAATCAACAGATAAATATGAAAATGCTATGCAAATGATCAAGGCTACAACCGAAAGCAGGAGCCAAAGGATCGCAACAACAGCTCAACAGCAAGATCTGATCAAAGGAAAGAAAATAAGTGGCCACGGGTATACCGAGCACATGGGGGCTACCCAATCATCTCCAGTACACCATACCAGATGCTAAACAAACAGGTCCACATGCTGTTGCCCACTCATGAGATGTGGGAGCTACCCACTCCGCTCATAGAAGCTAACAAACCCAGCAGGGAGTAGAGGGACACATGAGTTACCCGCTCGGCCTCTAAGGTATACGAGACCTACCCGCTCATCCTCAAACACAGCATCCTGGTATTCTTCAATCAAGATAACAGGCACAGCTAGCAAACAGAGCTCAACAGGATAATTCGTGTATGCAAATGCAACAGCTGATATCAATACAATGCACAACGATAACAGCATAGACCATACACAGCAAGGCACATAATCCATGCGCAATCCTAAACTGTAAACAATCTCACATCCGTACCTCAATTCTCTGTGCAAGAATTACTACAGCAGATTGCCACAATGACGTCCCGAGCACACAGATCTACCACCTGCTCAATGGTAACACACAATTCCTCAGGGACCGTAGCACAAAAAACAGTAGCTGGGAGTTACGAACTCCACCAGCGCTACCCTACCTCTCCAACTCAACAGAAAGCTCTAAACAAAGCTTAAAGGTAGGAGCTTTACCTACCCCAACAAGCTAGGAGCGAAACCGACGCTTATGCTAACAGACTACACAAGGGAGATGTCTTCGCACACCTCACCAGCTTCAAGCAAACGTTCGAAAATGATATCCAAACGAAGCGTCTCACCAAGAGGATTCCAACGCTACCACTCTTACTCTCGTTGGAGCTGCCTACCGCCGGCAATCGAAGAAGATAACAAAAATCGCGACAGAAATTGTTATGGGGAAATATTCTAAGTATGGAAACTGGATACTCAATTCGAGGACCAAGTCCTCTTATCTAGGCCAAAGCTGCTCACAGCTGAAGAAACAGTATTTACCACACTTAATCTATGGTACCTGGTATTCCCGCTCGCAAATAGATCTTGCAACAGATCTCTCTCTAAGCCAGAACAGATCTCTACTAACTCAAATGACGTAGCAGAGAACTACTGTCGCAACTAGACACGTCACCCGCTACTCACTGCTGAACACTAACCAAAATCTGTTAGCAAAGCTACAAAAGATCTCTCACACAGCTGACGCTAACGCAACTCACAGCTGACTCTTCTTCGCTAATCCAAAACTCTGTCGTTCCAACTAATCCAAACGACGACGTAAAACTACTCACTACTGAAACACGGATCTCTCACACAGCTGACGCTAACGCAACTCACAGCTGACTCTTCTTCGCTAATCCAAAACTCTGTCGTTCCAACTAATCCAAACGACGACGTAAAACTACTCACTACTGAAACACGCTAGCACGCTCTCTACTGCTCAGCGACAACAGATCTCGCTACAACTGCTGAACACAACCACAAAGCGACCACTGCTGACGTCACCTCTGCTGAACGCCAACATTCAGCGATGACCCGCGCTAACTACTGAAGAGATTCCGCACCAACTCTAACTCTGTAGAACTGTTCTAAGGGCTAAACAAAACCCGATAGCTTCTCCAAGCTCGTCAACGCAAAGTTGATCTCAATAAAACTCGATTAATTAACTCAATTAATCTTATCAGCTTTCGGGTCTCACAAGTACAGATTAGCTTAGAGCAGTTCAGAGATTATAACAGATCAGAACAGAATAGGATCAGCTCAAATCAGTTGAAGCTCAGCGAGTATCAGATCAGCTCAGAGTTTAGAATAGAACAGAACATCCGGAGACACTCAACGTTGGCTTAAGACCTCATCACAGAAAGAGTCAGCACAGAGTCGATCAGCATAGAACAAATTAGAAATACAGTTCAGATCAGATTTGAAACGAACCAGACTCTAGAATTTTTTTTTTAAAATCATGTGCGGAATAAATAACTAATAGGCATTGCTCGTTTCCTTTTAAATCATTTTCTCAATAATACTTGAAACAGAAGTAAGAAAATATTTTAGAACATAAAATCATTCATACTGTTTAAAACCCAGACTAAGTAAAAGTACTGAACATGAACATGCTAAAAATCAATATCTGAAAAGTGTATCATAACAAACTAAAGACATCATAGTGGTCACGGGGTACTACTGCAACAGGCGCTCAGAGGTCCTCACCACTGGTCGGCATGAAATCAACAGGGTCATCACCTGCACCATTTACACCTAGTTAGCCTAAAGGCTCAGTATGCTCTATCTTTAAAATAACGAGGTATATATACATAAAGTCGCATGCAAGCACATACTTGTAATAACATAACTCTAAACCATGCATGCATGGATGTAGCGCCTCAAAATCCACAAGACCACAAATTGATTAGCCCATCTTTTCTAAGGGCTGCTTTGAGATTTTGAGCATTTAAGATTTCAGTTCAAATCTGATTTTTCCCAGCTTTGAAGCAACGGTCAGAAGGTTAAGGAAGGATTTCGTCCAAGCACAAATCTAAAATGGTCCAGATCTGATTTTTTTTCCTTTACAAATAAAACAAATTCAGTTGGGAGAACTGTTTTTAATAAATTTGGTAGTAAGATTTCAAATTTAAAATAGTTATAGGGATTTTTTAGCAAATCTTTTAAAAAGGACAAGAGTTGGCACGACAACCATGCCTACTCAAGTGCTTTTACCTACTAACCAATCATTCTCCCTTGCATAAAATGTTTTACGTGAGGTTCTGGATTCATTTTTTTGTTGAATGTTAAGTTCTTTCAAAATATTAAGAAGTTCTCAGAAGTGTGCTTGAGAAGACTTCCAGCCACAAGCATCTGCACGTTGCAAATTGGGAAGGGTGTGTTTATCTCAGAACTATGCTCTGATACCAAGTTGTGATGCCCAAACCCATGGGAGCCAACGGAATTAGAGTAAATTTAAAATTTGGAAGAAATAGAAGGACCAAATTTTGAAATAAAGTAAGTTGTATTCCCTTACACAAAACTGAAACGAAGCAGATGGCGCCAAAGTTACACAGTAGAAACAGATTTAAATTATAAGGCACCAGATACGATTACAAAGAGATATTACAACTAATGGAACTCTATATGAATTCTCTATTATTTTAATGGATCTTAATACAGTTTTGACAAAAGATCAAAAACAAAAACAATTGTGACTGCGCGGAAAACGCTGGCCATTGACAAACACACGCAACCCCCAGGTCTGGTTCAGCTTGCGCCACCCGCCTGCCCCTGAGCTGCCTCACGTGCATCGAGAAAACTAGTGAGATTAAAGGGCTCAGCAAGTAAAACTGAGGGTAACAAATATCATATAAATGCAGGCATATCTGAAATCAAATACTTAAATTAAAGGAAGATATCTGAATCTTAAATCTCGCTACTGAAAGACAACTCGGAACTCGGATCTGAATTGCTTAAACTGGATGACTTATGATCTAGAGGCTCTCTGGTGGTCCTTGTGCATGAAGCATGTTAACTGATCAGTAACTTCGCTGTGAAGGGATTACAATATTTCCATAATCCTGTTCCTTCCATGAAGGGATTACGGTCCTACTGTAATAATGTCCCTTCCTGAGTGACCAGGTACTCTATACCATAAATCCTCAAATCTGAAACTTTACTTCCTTTAACTGAAATATATATATATACTGGCTCTTGATCGAAAGTCGATCGCTGAAATCCATAGATTCACTGCCATTAACTCATTTTTATCTTTAGAAACAATACTGAGTATACAGCTGGACTCAGAGCTGATGATAGCAAGGACCAGCTCTGAAGGAACGACTCGAGCGTGCAATCAGATGTGGGTTAGAGAAAACAGATCTTATGCGTAAAGGTTAGCTTTGGTTGTATAAACAGATCTAAGGTGTAAATAACAGCTTTGACTAAAGAGTGGCTAGTCAATGGGAAAGACAGATCTGGTTCTTCGAAAATAGATTTGACATAGAGAAAAAAATTTGACATAGAGAAACAGATTTGGTCTGAGAAAAAATCTATAATACGGAGCAAGTATTTTAGATTTGATAGGTTACTCAGCTGTGAGAAACACAACAACAGATTTGGCTAAGAATAACGTTATGCATAGAAACAGACTTGGCTAAGAACCTCTCTTTGATTTATCTTAACTGGAACCTGTACAACTCAGTATATTTTAAAACACAGTTGCTTGCTAAACCTTCTGGTGAGTTTTCTCAAAAAATAAAGCATCAAAGCAGTGAATCCATAGCTCAACTCAAACATTAACTGAAACTAAAACAGGCAAGCATACGCAGAAAACAACGAAGTAATATATGTTTTCCAGATGTAGCAAGAATCAACTTTACTTTCCTGAATTAATATCGGAGCAGCTTTCGTCATCCGCATCTCCTGATTTGTGAGTATTATTGTTATGTTAAGAGTTCTTTCCTTTTCGAGTTCTGATATTCTTCTGCGATGGATTGTGGGCTTTAGATTAAGATGTCAGGAAGAGGGAGAGGTAAAAGAAGCACCCTAGTTGACGAAACCAATCCAGATAGTAACGCTCTTATTGCCCAACTCTTAGAACTGTTGGTAGAGCAATCCGGCAGAGGCAATGGCCAATCTTCGAGTAGTAGGGGACCACATTTTGATGATTCCCAGGAAAGATTTCAAAGACAGAAACCGAAGGAGTTCAGTGGTACAACAGATTCGATTGTTGTTGAGAGCTGGATTAAGTCCATGGAAGTGATTTTTGAGTACCTTCAGATTCCAGACCTGGATAGGCCAAGGTGTGTTATCTATATGCTAAGAGATGATGCAATGATCTGGTGGAAGGGAGCAAAGCTGTCAGGGGATTTGGCAAATCTCTCATGGGGACGAGTTCAAATGAGTGTTCTTTGAGCAGTACTTCACAGCAGACAAGAGGTCTGAGTTGAAGCGAGAGTTCTTGACCTTGAAGCAAGGGAGTCTGACTGTGCAAGAGTACATCCAGAAGTTTGAGAGGGGCTGTTACTTTGTACCTCTTATTGGAAGGGACCCCGAGGAGAAACTGAGCCACTTTGTGGAAGGACTGAGACCTACATTTAAGTTGAATGTCAGGTTATCAGGACCCAGATCTTATAGGGAAGCAGTAGATAAGGCCTTGCGAGTGGAGAGGTATTGGAAAGATGTGGAACAGGAGAGACAGCAGAGGAGGCAATCTTTTCAGCAGGCATATCCGAGGCCATTTAAGAAGCAGAATAGAAACAGCAGCGACCCCAAGAACCAAAACCTATACCAGCCCAACCTATTAGCGCAGTGAAGTAGTAAACCGGTTTGTCCCAAGTGCCATAAGAACCACCCGGGACAATGCAAAGCTGGCCAGAGCGGATGTTACAAGTGTGGTGCTCAAGGCCACATCTCTAAGTTCTATCCTCAGTCGAAACAACTGGTGCCCAGCAGAGCTTACGTCATGACAGCTGAACAAGATAACCCCGATTCTATAGTGATTACGGGTAAGATTTTGGTTGCTGGTTTGTCCTCCTTTGCTCTGCTAGATTCGGGTGTGACCCATTCCTTTATAGCTGAGGATTTTTCTAAGTAGTTACCACATAAGCCAGAATTATTGTCTACAGGCTATTGCGTAACTGTACCATCAGGATAAGAGTTGATATCTTGTAGCATATATCGTAACTTAGAGCTTGAACTTCAAGGACATGTAGTTACCGCCAATTTGATTGTTTTGCCCATGCCTGAATTCGATTTGATTTTGGGAATGGACTGGTTATCCAGATATGGAGTAGTGATCGACTTTAAGATCAGGACAGTAGTTGTAAATTTATCCACGGGATCTCAGATTTTGTTCAAATCTGACCAGCTTCATAGAGTTCATCGCCTTGTCTCCGCCTTGAAGGCCCAGCGTTGTTTGAGGAAAGGTGGAGTAGGGTTTCTAGCGAGTTTATCCTCCCTAGCCGTTTCTAGTAAACCCCGACTTTCAGATGTGGAGGTGGTGAACGAGTTCCCAGAAGACATCAGTGGTTTACCTCTAGATAGAGAGATAGAGTTTGCTATCGACTTAGTGCCTGGAGTAATTCCGGTTTCCAGACCTCCCTATAGGCTTGCTCCTACAGAGATGAAAGAGCTGAAAGAACAAATTCAAGACCTGTTGGATAAGGGATTTATTCGACCTAGTACATCCCCGTGGGGAGCCCCAGTTTTGTTCGTTAAGAAAAAGGATGGGAGTTTCAGATTGTGTATAGACTACCGTGAGTTGAATAAGCTTACCATTAAGAATAAGTACCCCTTTCCTAGGATTGAGGAATTGTTCGATCAGTTGAAGGGAGCAGTAGTGTTCTCTAAGATAGATTTAAGATCTGGATACCATCAGCTGAAGATTAAAGAGGCCGATGTATATAAGACAACTTTCAGAACAAGATATAGCCATTATGAGTTTTTAGTGATGCCTTTTGGACTAACTAATGCTCCATCTATTTTTATGGATCTGATGAATAGATTTTTCCAACCATTTTTGGATCAATTTGTAATAGTGTTTATAGATGATATTTTAGTATATTCCAAGACCAGCTCTGAGCATGCCGATCAGCTTCAAATAGTGTTACAAGTTTTGAAGAATAAGAGATTGTTTGCTAAGTTTAGCAAATGTGAGTTTTGGCTGGAGAAAGTTGCGTTTTTAGGTCACATAATCTCTAAGGATTGTGTAGAAGTCGACCTAGCTAAGGTAGAAGCTGTGCGAGAGTGGCTTGTGCCTAGATCTGTTTCAGAAGTGAGGAGCTTTTTGGGACTTGCTGGATATTACAGACGATTTATTCAAGGATTTCAAGGACAGCAGTTCCATTGACATCGTTGACTAGGAAACAAATTAAATTTAAATGGACCCCTAGTTGTCAGCAGAGTTTCGAGAAGTTGAAGAAAGCGTTGATAGAAGCTCCAGTTTTGACCATTCCTCTAAGGATTGTGTAGAAGTCGACCTAGCTAAGGTAGAAGCTGTGCGAGAGTGGCTTGTGCCTAGATCTGTTTCAGAAGTGAGGAGCTTTTTGGGACTTGCTGGATATTACAGACGATTTATTCAAGGATTTCAAGGACAGCAGTTCCATTGACATCGTTGACTAGGAAACAAATTAAATTTAAATGGACCCCTAGTTGTCAGCAGAGTTTCGAGAAGTTGAAGAAAGCGTTGATAGAAGCTCCAGTTTTGACCATTCCTTCTGAGCAAGGGAATTTTGTGATCTTCATAGATGCTTCCAAGCTAGGTTCAGGATCTGTTTTGATGCAGGATCGTAGAGTAATAGCCTATGCTTTCAGACAATTGAAGAACCATGAGAAGAATTATCCCACACATGATTTAGAATTAGCAGCTGTGGTTTTCGCCCTTAAGATTTGGAGACATTATCTGTATGGGTAGAAGTATGAGATATTTACAGATCATAAGAGTTTAAAGTACTTATTTACCCAGAAAGAATTGAATATGAGAAAGAGGAGGTGGTTAGAGCTGGTCAAAGATTACGATTGTACCATTAGCTACCACCCAGGAAAAGCCAATGCGGTGGCAGATGCTCTTAGCGGGAAGTCGATAGGGTTAACTCAGATCACAACTCAGAGGCCCTTAGCATATGAGATTGAGAATTTTGGGCTAGAACTGGTTCCCCGTCATAGTACCGCAGTTCTAACAGATCTCACTATTTGATCAGATCTGTTGGATCAGATCCGAGAAGTACAGCTGTTAGATGAGTAGCTGCAGAAGTGGGTTAAGCAAGATATAGAGAGAGGTAGTAATCTCTATACTACAGTGGGAGGAGTTGTTAGATATCAAGGCAGATTATGGGTTCCTAGTGTGAACAATTTGAGATCAGAACTGATGACAGAAGCTCATACAGCTGAGTTGTATGTAAGGGAGATAGTAAGACTCCATTGGATTCCAGTCTCCATCGTATCTGACAGAGAACCAAATTTTACGTCAGCTTTCTGGAAGAGTCTACACAGAGCTTTAGGTACTAAGTTAACCTTTAGCACAACTTTTCATCCCCAGACAGATGGTCAATCAGAAAGGGTGATTCAGATATTAGAAGATTTTCTTAGAGCTTGTATCGTTGCTTTTTCAGAAAACTGGGACTCAAAGCTTCCTTTGGTAGAATTCACGTACAACAATAGTTTCCAAGCATCCATTCAGATGGCCCCTTACGAAGCTCTCTATGGCAGAAAGTGTAGAACACCCATTTATTGGGATGAGATAGGAGAACGAGATGGTTTGGGACCAGACTTAGTAGAACAAACTGCTGAAACTATTAAGAAAGTAAGAAATCGATTGAGAACCGCTCAAAGCAGACAAAAGAGCTATGCTGACAACAGACACCACGAGTTGAGCTTCGAATCTCGAGATCATAAGGTAGCATCGATGAAAGGCGTAATGAGATTTGGGAAGAAGGGTAAGATAAGCCCAAGATTTATTGGTCCATACGAGATCTTGGACAAAGTAGGAACGCTGGCTTATAGACTAGAATTACCCCCACATCTATCCTTGGTGCATAATGTTTTTCATGTATCAGCTTCAAGGAAATATGTTCCCAACCCGTCACATGTGTTAAGCTATGAGCAAGTCCAACTTGCACCAGATCTGAGCTATGAGGAACGACCAGAAAGGATTCAACATATAGAGAATAGGAAGTTAAGAAACGTAGCATCCCAATGGTTAAAGTTCAGTGGTCTAACCAATCTGAGCGGGAAGCAACTTGGAAAACAGAAGAGGATATGCGTAGTCTCTACCCAGAGCTATTTGGTAAGTAAATTTCGAGGATGAAATTTCATTAAGGAGGGTAGAGTTGTAGCGCCCCAAAATCCATAAGACAACAAATTGATTAGGATATCTTTTCTAAGGGCTGTTTTGAGATTTCGAGCATTTAAGATTTCAGTTCAAATCTGATTTTTCCCAGCTTTGAAGCAACGGTTAGAAGGTTCAGGAAGGATTTCTCCCAAGAACAAATCTAAAATGGTCCAGATCTGATTTTTTTTTCCTTTTCAAATAAAAGAAATTCAGTTGGGAGAACTGTTTTAATAATTGGGTAGTAAGGGGTCCAGATCTGATTTTTTTTTCCTTTTCAAATAAAAGAAATTCAGTTGGGAGAACTGTTTTTAATAATTGGGTAGTAAGATTTCAAATTTAAAATAGTGATAGGGATTTTTTTAGCAAATATTTTAAAAAGGACAAGAGTTGGCACGGCAACCATGCCTACTCAAGTGCTTTTACCTACTAAAAAATCATTCTCCCATGTATAAAATGTTTTACGTGAGGTTCTGGATTCATTTTGGTTGCAAGAAAACGTTAAGTTCTTTCAAAATATTAAGAAGTTCTCAGAAGTGTTCTTGAGGATCCAGCCGCAGCCATCTGCACGTTGCGATCTTCATTCAGGCATGTAAAGTTGATTCTTGCTACATCTGGAAAACATATATTACTTCGTTGTTTTCTTGCATATGCTTGCCTGTTTTAGTTTCAGTTAATGTTTGAGTTGAGCTATGGATTCACTGCTTTGATGCTTCAGTTTTTGAGGAAACTCACCAGAAGGTTTAACAAGCAACTATGTTTTAAAATATACTGAGTTGTACAGGTTCAAGTTAAGATAAAGCCAAGAGAAGCTTCTTCTTGTTCTTACGTATTGCGAAGGTTCTGGACATTGAATCTAAATAGATAAGCAACGCTGGTTCGATCAGGATCAAGTTCTGGTTGGAAAAGCGAAGCTGGTTTGTTTAGAGACTGTCTGAGTCGAAGCAGTATTTCGTGTTTCTTAGCCAAGTCTGCTTCTATGCATAACGTTATTCTTAGCCAAATCTGTTGTTGGGTTTCTCATAGCTGAGTAACCTATCAAATCTGAAATACTTGCTCCGTAGCTCCTGTTATTGTTCTCAATCAGATCTGTTTGCTCAGACCAAATCTGTTTCTCTATGTCAAATCCGTTTTCGAAGAACCAGATCTGTCTTTTTCATTCACTAGCAAAGCTGTTATTTACACATAAGATCTGTTTATACAACCAAACCTGACCTTTGCGCATAAGATTTGTTTTCTCTAACCCACATCTGATTGCATGCTCGAGTCGTTCCTTCAGAGCTGGTCCTTGCTATCATTAGCTCTGAGTCCAGCTGTACACTCAGTATTGTTTTTAAAGATAAAAATGAGTTCATGGTAGTGAATCTACAGATTTTAGTGATCGACTTTTGATCAAGAGCTAGTGAATATATATATATATATATATATATATATAGTATATTACTGCGCCAACCATGGGCGACAACATGGGCGCCTGAGATGCTCAGCCGAACATCTCATGAAAATTTTAAAAATTTCATGAGATGTTCGGCTGAGCATATCAGGCTCCCACATTTTCGCTCATAGTTGGCGCCCACCTTATCAAAGTTTTATATATATATAATCACCGACATATTATATATTGTGCCATGGCAAATTCTTCCACGTACGTATGTGGTGCTACTACACTCTCGCCTTTTCAATTTAATTCTTGTAAACAATATAGAAGAAATGTGTGGGATGAATATCACATGTTTCCACCATCAAATTAAACTATGTATTCTCCTAACAATAAAAATTCAAACTAAATATGTGAGAAATTCCCTATCATGGTATAGCCTGTTAATTATTTTAAATACTTGATACTTATTTTCAGAGATATAGTAAATTAATATTTAAATATTCTATAGTAACTTTAATATGTTTTTACTAGTACTCTAATTGTTGTAATCGAAGCAAGAGCTAACTCGTATTAGCTTTAACCAAATGCTCTTTTTGACCCACTAATTCTAGACTTAACCTTGAAATTGAACTTAGCTCATAACTTTAAAATTCACCTTTAAATACCCCATAATACTCCAATTTTGACTAATTTAAAATCAGTTGACCAATTTTGACTTTCAAATAACTTGACCAATTTTTTACTTTAAAATAACATCAAATGATCAATTTTGGCTAATTTAAAACTCAAACAACCAAATTAAAGCTCAAATGACCAATTTTGACCAATTTATCCCATGGTCAATTTTGACTTTAAAATCCAAAACCAATTTTGACTTTAAAATGAATTGACCAATTTTGACTCTAAAATCCAAGTTAAAACCCCAGTACCCTCAATTTTGACTTTAAAATCTTAAAATAAAGTATTAGGTCTAAATTAATTAAAAGTTTGATCAAAATATTTTATTTTAAAATATTTGACCAAAAATCATAAAATCGGACATTCATCTTTAAAATTAAAATAACTGGTCTAGAATTAAAATAACTCGAACCAACTTTAAAATATTTTGACTCGACATACGACTAACCGATCCGGTCCAACCGAACCAAACCAACCGGTCTAATTGAACCGAACCAAGCTTGTAAGACCCAAAAGTTAAGAAAGATTAATTGAGTTAATTAATCGGATTTTACGAGATTCAGATTTGAACGAGCAAATCTGGATGAACTAAACTTTGAGTTGGTATGCTTTGCGAAGCTATCGGGTTTGTATAAGTCCAGGAATCAGCCTTGGATCAATTTATATTTTCAGCGGAATCTGACCAGTTGTGAGTGTTGGACATCGCTGAGTGATCGTGTTCAGCAGTAGTGGTGGAATCTGGTTTTGCAGGTTGGATGTGAGCCAGCGTTTTTCTGTAGCGAGTAGCAAAACTACGTCGTTTGGATTAGTTGGAAAGACGGCTTTTTGGTTAGCGAGCGAGATACAAATTTGAGGCGTTGGTCTTCAGATTTCCATGAGATCTGAGTGTTGCATTGCTGGTTAGCATTTCAGATTTGAGTAGTGGGCGACGTGTCTAGATGCGACAGTAGATGTGGTGCGACGTCGTTTGAGTTAGTCGAGATCTGTTTGTTGTAGAGAGATCTGTTGTGAAATTCAGATCTGAGTGGGAAATTAGTTTTGAGACTTAAGTTTTCGGTAGGTTCGATTCTTCATATTTGAGCAGATCTGACCTTTATATAGATAACCTTGCCTTTGTTCTTGATTATTCAGCCCCGACACTTAGAAATATTTCCCGTGAGCAAACTCTATCGCGATACCCAAGCTACTGTTCACCGAACCTTATCTTCTCCGATTGTCGGCGGTAGACAGCTCCGATTGAAGCAAGAGTTGTAGCGCTGGACTCCTATTGCTAAGACGATTTGTTTGGTATTTCTTTGGAAGCTTGCGTGAAGCTGGAGAGGTGTGCGAAGACATCTCCCTTGTGTAATCTGTTAGCATAAGCGTTGGATTTCGTCTGTCTTTGAGGTAGCTCGTTGGGTAAGTGTCAAAATCCTATATTATTCTTTGTTTAGAGCCTTATGTTGTGTTAGAAGGGTAGGACAGATTTGGTTGAGCTCGTAGCTCCCAATTCGTGGTTTCTGTGTTACTGTCCCTGAGCTAGTATTTGTGTTTGGCTTAGCAGGTGTGAGATATGTGTTGCTTGGGACCCCGTTGTAGTAATTGTAGCACAGAAGATTTGAGGTACGGATGTGAGCTTGTTTTACAGCATTGGATTGAGCATGGATGATTATGCTTGTTGCTGTGTATGCCTTGCTTCGTTGTATATGTTTTGTGTTGGACATTTTATTCGTGCATACACGCATTTATCATATTGAGCTCAAATCTGTTGTAGTCGTGCCTTTTGTGCCTTGTTGTATTGATCTGTGCGTACCAGGATGTTGTTAGAGGCTGAGCGGGTAACTCCCGTACCTCATCTCCCTGCTGGGATCTGTTAGCCACTATGAGCGGAGTGGGTAGCTCCCACACCTCATGAGTTGAGCAACAACGGGTTGAGCTATGTTTTGCATCTGGTGCCGTGTGTTGAGACGAGTTGGTAGCTCCCATATACTCACACACCTCGTGGCCACTGTTGTACTATTGTTCAGTTGATTCGTATCTGTTGATGAGCAATTCCTTTAGATTCTTTGGCTCCCTGTGTTCGGTTGTAGCCTTGTTCTCACTCATAGCATTTGCATATTGTCTGTTGCTTTCCATTTGCCATTTTATATTGCTCTCTGTACTGGGGTTTGTGTTAGAGTAGATGCCCAACTAGCCAACTTGTGGCGTGTGGGTTTTCATTGACTCTTGTACAAACGATCTTTATATATGATATTCGCATTCTTTTATATGGCATTCTTTACTTTCATTATGTGTGTAATGATTTACAATTGTGTTGAGTAAAGACCTAGAATACACTAAAGCGTATGTTAGATGTGATAGTGGGTATGACGGCTATCATGAAACACATCTAATAGTCGCTGTGTATTCTAAACATGTTCCTAGTCGATTGGGCCGTCAAAATGAGGATAAGGCCGCCCGAGTTCGAGACTAGTATCTACGATGCGAAGTACCATGTTTCATTGGTAGGGAACATTGTGATGTTCTGAGCATGCAGATAATGCGAAGTATTTCATTGGTAGGGAACATTGTGATGTTCTGAGCATGCAGATAGATAGTGACCTGGTGATCTATCGAACTACCCTCCTTCCCTTCGTTACCATTTGTCGAGTGGATAAGTCCGAGGTCTTGGTTGTACTGATTAGTCCTCACGACTCGAAACGTAATTGAGACTCTACATGATAGGCGTCTCACTTTGACCCATTTGCCGACTCACTTGGGGTCACCAGGCAGCGGGATTGGGTGAGACCCCGATGCATGTAGGAGTCGAGGCATCGTTGTCGAGGATTCA
>KV005118.1:340629-359459 GCA_001598015.1 Dorcoceras hygrometricum
GAAAGGTTTTCTTCCCCCCCCCCCCCCCTTCTGAACTCCTATTTGCTTAGTGATCCTATTTTCGGGGACCATCAAGTGACAGAGTTGCTTAGTGATATCTTTGACTATACTGGTATGAACATCAGTTCAGGAGGAAGGGTTTTTCTGTAGACGTGCATATAATGGTTGACAGAGTTGATGGAGATTAGGAAAGAAATTAGTGATGTAATTAAGACATCCTAGAAATCTTTGTAATTGAGTTTTATTTTTAATTTGGTCGGGGAATTTGTCAGCAAAAGAAATTACTCTATGAATTGGTTTGATTAATCCCTTCGAGATTTCATGACCTAGAAATATTACGGAGGTTTGAAACAATTTCATTTTCTTTTGAGATAAAACAAGTCCGTTTTGTGTAATAATTTGTAAGAAATTCCTTAAAATGTTTAAAGTGTTGATCTAAATTATCAGAAATTATGAGGATATCATCTATGTAGACTATAATGAAAGAGCTATAAGGGTTGAAAATATCATTCATAATACGTTGAAATTCTGAAGGGGTATTCTTGAGACCAATTGGCATTACATTCCATTCGTAATGGCCAAATGGGACAGTAAATGTTGTTTTGTATCTATCGTGTTCGGAAATTTGGATCTGCCAGAAACTAGATTTTGAGATCAAATTTTGAAAATACTTTGGCTGAATGTAATCTGTTAATGAGGTCTTTTTATTTGGTATATGGTATCTTAACCATTGAAGCACTTTATTTCAAGGTTTGTAATTTATAACTAATCTTGGGACTCCACGTTCTAGTTTAGCTTGTTTGACAACGTAGAAAGGTGAACAAATCCAGTGTTATTTTGATGGGCGGATTAATTTTTGGGATAAAAGATCTTATATTTCAGTTTGACAGTAATGTAAAAATTCTTGGTTCATTTGGATAGGACGAGCTTTTGTAGGGATTTTTTGTTCATTGAAATCTTTTTCGTAAGGAAGAGTTACGATGTGACTTTTGCGATCCCAAAAATGGTTTGGGAGTTTACTGCATATTTGTTGGGTGATATAAAGTTCCATTTCAGAAATTTTTTGTTTAATGTGTGGGTCAGTGAGTTGTTCTTCGATTTTGAGGTAGGGAATTTCTTCTTTTAATGCATTAATATGTTGTTTTTTATTATGTATTATATTTATTTGTTTAAAAATTGATGAGTTTTGGAGTAAGAATATTTATTTTTGTTTGACAGGTGTGATAAAAGGGAAAAGGATATGTCGACCATAAATTTTGGTGAAGACACCTTTGTTGTTTACTTGGAAGGTATATTTGAGTCAGAAAAGGCGTGCCGAGAATCATATCTTGAGATATGTCCCGGACTAAATTGAAAATATTTTTGAAGATATATCCATTATTACAGATATGTGCTTTTGATAATTTATACCTGACGTCTAAAGGTTTTGAATTAGCAGTATATAATTTTTCTGTTGTTTTTTCATAATATTTTGATGGTATAACTCCTTCACGCAGAACATTATGATCTGTACCGGAATCGACGAGAGCAATTAGGGTTATTTTGATGTCATTAATAACTAAATCGATGTTGACATACCATTTTTGAAATTCAATTTTTTATAAAATTACTAGTTGTTGCTTCATTAAGAGCGTCAACGTTGATTTCGTCAACAGGTGTTGGATTAGGAGTAAGAGTTTGGTTTCTAATTCTATATCCTTTTCTCGTAGAGAGAATAGGTCCTTTAAAAAAGTTGGTTAACTTTTTTTTGAGTAGGTTAATTTCTGATTGTAAGTCTTTTGTAGTGACCTGTTTGAGAATACTTTGTTGGGGATATTTATCAAATAACGTACTTAGACTAAAGTGTTCTTTAAGAGGATTGCATTTTGAACTTTCTTCATCAATAATTAAATCTTTTAATTTGTTAAGATATTGTTTTTGTGTTTCAGGATCTGGAATTTGTTGTACTAGGTCTAAAATTGCTTCTTTTTTATCTTTTGAGATGACACATAGGTGGCAGATTCCTTTGGAAGGATTTTCGTTTTCAGTTTCTGTTTCGTCTTTTTTGGATGTACTAGTTTCACTATTAATTCATGAATCTTTTGTTTTGATTTTTTCTTTAATGTTTTAAGACAATTATTTGATGTATGTCCTGGCTGATTACAATTCCAGCATTTTAATGTATTAGGCCTTGGACTTCTGTTATGTTTAGTCGTTTTATATCTTTTTTCTGTTTTAGTAGAATCTTTGTAATAAGGTTTGAAAGATTTATCTTTCTTTTTTCTTTGGATTGAAGGAGGATCGATGTCCATTAACCCGAACATTGACAGAAAGATCCTCATTCTTTTCTAGTTGTAATTTTGTCTGATTTATATTTAGCTTGAAGTTTTAGTTCAGAACATAATGATAATCCTTCCTTTTTAATGAAAGCAAATAATTGACCGAAAGTCATATCATTGAAAGGAATTTCTTCAATACCAATTTCACTTTTTCGTTTTTTGATTATTCTTTCAACCAATAATCGTGGTAAGCCCATGATAAATCTTTCTTTCCAGAAAGACATATTACAGTCCTCCCACCTCAAAACATGAGTAAGAAAGATATCTTTGTACCATCGATAATCAGATAAGGATGGACATCGAAGATTTGTTAAAATTATTTTGGAGGAATTAAATTCTTCTTTTGAATTTCCAATAAAATACATGGAAATTGTGATGATTAAATACTCGCAAGAATCATTTTATTCATTATATTACCATTAGTATCTTAGATTTGGATAGTGTGATTAAGAATATTGAGTTTAGATTCGAGAGATAAAGTATTATCCCACCAATTTCTTAGTTGGCCAGTAAAACTCTGAACAATTAGTGTCGTTACAGTTTCTTCATTTTGACCTTTAAGTTTGTAGGCAATTCGTGACATGCCCATTTCTTGAAGTGTATTTAATATTTCATATTCTGATTTCCATCAATGTTCCATTCGATTATGGATTGGCCATTATATTTTGTACTTTTGAATTGATTTCTCATTTTGACCTTTAAGTTTGTAGGCAATTCGTGACATGCCCATTTCTTGAAGTGTATTTAATATTTCATATTCTGATTTCCATCAATGTTCCATTCGATTATGGATTGGCCATTATATTTTGTACTTTTGAATTGATTTCTCTCTTTGTAGCCAATATCGACTGGAGTAAGTCTTGAATAGTAATTACGTGTATTATTGTTATTATTAAATCATCGTCTTCTATGAAAGATTTTGTTAATTTGTTCATTATTTTCTTCAAAAAGATTGTCAATAATATTGATGCCATCAAAAGTTTAGCTGAAATATTATTGAGGATTTGATCAGTATTATTTTTACAATTGATTTGTTTTTTCCTTTTCATAAGGAATGACTTTTGTTTGGAAGCAGGGTTTAGCTGTGTCTTCCGATTTTGAGTTTTTGGTGTGTTGAGTTTGATTAAGATTATGAAAAATATGATCAACTTGGGTAGCGACTGTTTTAAGTATTTGATTAGAATAATTATTCTATTAAAAAATTTTATTAATATCTTCTGTATTGACAGATTCATTGTCACTGCGTCCTCGTTTCAAAGGATCATCGGTGACCTTACCTTTTGATGTTTGGAGTTTTAAAGGTTGTAAAGGAGGATGAATAGCAGAGACAGAATCGTTATTTAGGAGAGTCCATTTTTTGTGTAGACTAGTGTTAGCCTGTATTGCGGATTTATGTAAAAATCATTGAAGCCTTCGGCTGATAAAAAGATTGTTAGAAATATATAAAAAGGAATATTTTATTGTATTGTTTTCATTTTGTGTATCCATTCGGAATGAATTTTTTGTTTGATATCTGGATCCAGTTTATCATACCATGTTCTTTTCTCATTATGGAACTTATCCTATAATTCTTCTATGCGAAATCTGGTTGAAATTCTTTATCTGATCGGATCATCATTATCATACTGGAAATCGAAGGAGATTGGGGTGGAGAATAATTTTTTGGGGAAGAAGGTCCAGATTTTGGTTTCGGAATAGGTGTTAAATTCATATTTTGTAGTATTTCTAGATAAACCAGTAAATGAATGTCTGGAAGATTGGGATCTGGATAAGGGATGAGTACACCGGGATTGTATTGGACTATTAAATTTAATTGTTATTTTACCATCTTCTTCTTCAATTATTTGAAAAAAGTCTCGTCTTTCTATGTTGCAACAATCCGCTTCAAAATCTCCCCGAATTACCATACAAATCAACTTTGGCTTTCCCTTCAACACCTGTTCAAACTTCTCTTCCAACACCTCCGGCTCAAGACGAATACAAGTATGTTTCAAAACCATGGTCCGAAGACCTTGGCTTCGCCCCTTTTACTGAAATTCCTCAAAATAACAAAAAACAGGACTACATTCGTCGCCATTTTTCTCCAACTCAATTTTGGGAGACTGACAACCCAGAAAAAACTCAAAAATTTTATGAGCTCATTCTTGTGGACACTGACTCTGTTGAAATTTTCCACAAAAAGGTCAAAAGGTGAAACAATTTTTTCAAATATTATTTTGATGGAATTTTCAAAACCCGACCTTTCTCAGTCCGTTTTCAACCTCAAACCTTCAAGTACATCGATTACAAACATGCTCGGTATAGAAAATTTTATATCAGGCCCTTTTCTCATTCATGGTTTTTCACATTTCACTCTGGCTGTGATTCAAATTTCCCCATTTGGTTCTTTGAGTGGTGGAAACGGATGGGCTCAGACTCGTCCATCATTCCTCATGATATCAAAGAAGGCTTAGAAGTTTCTTTAGAGTCATCCTGCCTCAATAATTTTCAAAAACCACTCAAATTCTATGCTGAGTTTAAAGTACCATGGATTTTTGCATGGGACTTTGATTTTCAAAAACTTTTCCCAGGCCTCGTTCATTTCTCCCTAATTCGGACTCATCGCATCAAATGGTGGGGAAAATTAAAAACCCCCCTCTGTAATGAGCATGTTGTCCGACATTTTCTTGCAACCGGTCAAAAATCCAAATATTCTTCAAAAGACCAAAGCAAAAATCAAGTGTTCCATCCCCTACTCCAAAATCCAAAGATAATATTGATCTTGTTCAAAAAGATTTCCTTGATGCCTTCAAAAAAGACCCTTCTTTCAAACAAAAATCATTCATTATGAAAAGAAAAACAAATCAGTTTTCAAAATAATACTGAACAAATCCTCAATAAAATTTCAGCTAAACTTTCTGAATTTGGTACATCTAGAAGTAAAAAATTAATTGTGTTGAAACTAATAATGACAGTACAGATGAATCCCCTCAAACTACTGATGTCTCTGACGAAGAATCTTCTGATGGCATCAATATTATTGACAATCCTTTTGAAGAAAATAATGAACAAATTAACAAAATCTTTCATAGAAGACGAAGATTTAGTAATAACAATAATACACGTAATTACTATTCAAGACCTACTCTGGTCGATATTGGCTACGAAGAGATAAATCAATTCAAAAGTATAAAATATGATGGCCAATCCATAATCGAATGGAACATTGATGGAAAATCAGAATGTGAAATATTAAATACACTTCAAGAAATGGGCATGACACGACTTGCCTACAAAATTAAAGGTCAAAATGAAGAAACTGCAGCGACACTAATTGTTCATGGGTTTACTAGCCAACTAAGAAATTGGTGGGATAATGTTTTATCTCTCGAATCTAAACTCAATATTCTTAATTAGACTATCCAAATCGAAGATAATAATGGTAATTTTAATGAACAAAATGATTCTTGCGAATATTTAATCATCAAATTTCCATGTATTTTATTCGAAATCCTAAAGAAGAATTTAATTCCTCCAAATTAATTTTAACAAATCTTCGATGTCCATCCTTAATCTGATTATCGATGGTACAAAGATATCTTTCTTACTCATGTTTTGAGGCGGGAGGACTGTAATATGTATTTCTGGAAGAAAGATTTTTCATATTTCCAAAAACTAAAAAGTGAAATTGGTACTGAAGAAATTCCTTACAATGATATGACTTTCGGTCAATTATTTGCTTTCATTAAAAATGAAGGATTATCATTATGTTCTGAATTAAAACTTCAAGCTAAATATAAATCAGACAAAATTACAACTAGAAAAGAATTAGGATCTTTCTGTTTAATGTTCGTGTTAATGGACATCCTTCTTCAATCCAAAGAAAAAAGAAACCAAAATCTTTCAAACCTTATTACAAAGCTTCTACTAAAACCGACAAAATATATAAAAAGACTAAACATAACAGTCGTCCAAGGCCTAATACATTAAAATGCTAGAATTGTAATCAACGAGAACACACATCAAATAATTGTCTTAAAACATCAAAGAAAAAATCAAAACAAAATATTCATGAATTAATAGATGATATTAATAGTGAAACTAGTACTTCCACAAAAGACGTAACAGAAACTAAAAACGAAAATCCTTCCAAAGGAATATGCCACCTATGTGTCATATCAAAAGATAAAAATGAAGCAATTTTAGACCTAGTACAACAAATTCCAGATCCTGAAACACAAAAACAATATCTTAACAAATTAAAAGAAGAAAGTTCAAAAGAACACTTTAGTCTAAGTACGTTATTTGATAAATATCCCCAACAAAGTATTATCAAACAGGTCACTACAAAAGACTTACAATCAGAAATTAACCTACTCAAAAAACAAGTTAACCAACTTAAAAATGACCTATTCTCTCTACGAGAAAAGGATATAGAATTAGAAACCAAACTCTTACTCCTTAATCCAACACCTGTTGACAAAATCAACGTTGACGCTCTTAATGAAGCAACAACTAGTAATTTTATCAATTCTATACAAAAACTTGAATTTCAAAAATGGTATGTCAACATCGATTTAGTTATTAATGACTTCAAAATAACCTTGATTGCTCTCGTCGATTCCGATGCAGATCATAATGTTCTGCGTGAAGTTATACCATCAAAATATTATGAAAAAACAACAGAATAATTATATACTGCTAATATTCAAAACCTTTAGACGTCAGGTATAAATTATCAAACGCACATATCTGTAATAATGGATATTGCTTCAAAAATATTTTCACTTTAGTCTGGGACATATCTCAAGATATGATTCTCGTCACGCGTTTTCTGACTCAAATATACCCGTTCCAAGTAAACAACAAAGGTGTCTTCACCAAAATTCATGGTCGACATATCTTTTTCCCTTTTATCTTACCTGTCAAACAAAAAGAAATATTCTTACTCCAAAACTCATCAATTATTAAACAAATAAATATAATACATAATAAAAAAACAACATATTAACTTATTAAAAGAAGAAATTCCCTACCTCAAAATCGACAACTCACTGACCCACACATTAAACAAATAATATCTGAAAGGGAACTTTATATCACCCAAAAAATATGTAGTGAACTCTCGAACGCTTTTTGGGATCGCAAAAGTCACATCGTAACTCTTACTTACGAAAAAGATTTCAATGAACAAAACATCCCTACAAAAGCTCGTCATATCCAAATGAACCAAGAATTTTTACATTACTGTCAAACTGAAATACAAAATCTTTTATCCAAAAAATTAATCCACCCATCAAAATCACCCTGGAGTTGTTCAGCTTTCTACGTTATCAAACAAGCTGAACTAGAACGCGGAGTCCCAAGATTGGTTATAAATTACAAATCTTTAAATAAAGTACTTCAGCGGATAAGATATCCTATACCAAATAAAAAAGACCTCATTAACAGATTACATTCAGCCATAGTATTTTCAAAATTTGATCTCAAATCTGGTTTCTGGCAGATCCAAATTGCTGAACATGATAGATACAAAACAGCATTTACTGTTCCATTTGGCCATTACGAATGGAATGTAATTTCATTTGGTCTCAAGAATGCCCCTTCAAAATTTCAACGTATTATGAATGATATTTTCAATCTCTATAGCTCTTTCAGTAAAGTCAACAAAGATGATATCCTCATATTTTCTGACATTTAGATCAAAAAACTTTAAACATTTAAGGCATTTCCTCCAAATTATTAAACAAAATGGACTTGGTTTTTCTCAAAAGAAAATGAAATTGTTTCAAACCTCCGTAAGATTTCTAGGTCATGAAATCTCGAAGGGATTAATCAAACCAATTCATAGAGTAATTGCTTTTGCTAACAAATTCCCCGACCAAATTAAAGATAAAACTCAATTACAAAGATTTCTAGGATGTCTTAATTACATCACTGATTTCTTTCCTAATCTCCGTCAACTCTGTCAACCATTATATGCACGTCTATAGAAAAACCCTCCCCTCTGGACTGATGTTCATACCAGTATAGTCAAAGATATCAAAACTAAAATCACAACTCTTCTCTGTTTAGGAATCCCTCATCCCACAACTTTCATGATTGTAGAAACCGATGCCTGTAACATAGGTTATGGAGGTATTCTCAAACAAAGATACCATGGTCAAGAAAAATTAGTTAAATTTCATTCCGGTCTATGGCTCGGCCCTCAAAAAAATATTCTACAATGAAGAAAGAAATTTTATCAATTGTTTTAAGAATTTCAAAATTTCAAGATGAACTTTTCAATAAAACTTTTTTATTACGAGTGGATTGTAAATCTGCTAAGGAAGTCATTTTCAAAGATGTCCAAAATATAGTTTCAAACAAATATTTGCACGATGGCAAGCCATCCTTTCTGTTTTTTATTTTGAAATAGAATTTATACGGGGAGAAAACAATTCTCTCCCAGACTTCCTTACACGTGAATTTTTACAAGGCACTCAAAATCTTTATGCAGATGGATCTGTCAAAGCAGAAGCTTCAAACTCCCAAAGATTATGAAATGCCTCAAACATCTTCCAAACAGCTTGTTCAACTCCAGCCCCCTACCCATCAAAAGCCGACTTCTCAAAGACCTACTGGTCCATTTCCCCACTCACCTCAAATTATAACCGCTACAATCCGCTTCAAAATCTCCCCGAATTACCATACAAATCAGTTTTGGCTTTCCCTTCACACCTGTTCAAACTTCTCTTCCATCATGAAACGAACCAGACTCTAGAAATTTTTTTTAAATCATGTGCGAAAATAAATAAACTGAAAAAGACTATGGCTCATTCTCTTTGAACATTTTCTAAATCATCGTTTTATAACATGAATAAATCAATACCTTTAAAAAATTAAATCATCAATGCTGGTTAAAATTCAGAGTATGAAAAAGTGCGGAAACATAACATGTAAATAAATGTTTGAAAAGTGTATCATGACGTGGATAGAGACATCGTAGTGGCCACGGGGTACTACTGCAACGGGCGCTCAGAGGTCCTCACCGTCAGTCGGAATGAAATCCACAGGGTCATCACCTGCACCATTTAAACCTAGTGAGCCTAGAGGCTCAGCATGCTCTATCTTTTAAAATAACAAGGTACATATACATAAAGTCACACACAAGCACATACTTGTAATAAAATAACGTTAAAACATGCATACATGGATGATATTAAAACATGGTTCGTAACATTTCATAACATATCGTAACATATAACGTACGTAAGGCATGACATAACGTAACATGAAAAATGTAGCGCCCCAAAATCCATAGAACCACAAATTGATTAGCCTTTCTTTTCTAAGGGCTGTTTTGAGATTTTTGAGTATTCAGATTCTAGTTCAAATTTGATTTCTTTTCTTTTCAGATTTGAAGCAACGGCCAGAAGGTTCTGGAAGGATTTTGCCCAGGCACAAATCGGAAATAATCCAGATATGTTTCCTTTCGAAAACAAAATTAGTTTTGGATGGGAGCTCTGTTTTTAATAAAATGATTGTAGTAAGTTTATAAATCAAAATAATAGTAGGGAGCTTTTAACAAATTCTTAAAAAGGAAAAAGGAGTTGGCACGGCAGCCATGCCTACTCAAGTAATTTTTTTACCTACTACTCAAATCATTCTCCCTTATATAAAATGATTTACGTAAGACTCTGGATTCATTTTGGTAGCAAGAAAGAATTTTAGTTCTTTAAAATTAAGTAGATTTTCCAGTGTGCTTGAGGAGACTTCCAGCCGCGATCATCTGCACATTGCGATCTTCGTTTCAAGCAAGTAAATTTGATTCTTGCTGCATCTGCAAAACATATATCTTTTCGTTGTTTTCTGTGTATGCTTGCCTGTTCAGTTTCAGTTCAGCTTCATTTAATATTTGAGTTTGAGCTATGGATTCACTGCTTTGATGCTTTAGTTTTGAGGGAACTCACCAGAAAGTTTAACCAACAACGATGTTTTTAAAATATACTGAGTTGTACAGATTCCAGGTAAGGAAGCCAAGAGAAGTCCTCGTTTTCCTAAGTACTGTGAAGATTCTGGAAATTGAATCTAAACGGATAGGCAACGCTGGTTCGATCGGGAGCAAGTTCTGATTTGATAAGCAAAGCTAGTTTGTTTAGGATCTGTCTGAGTCGAAGCAGTATTTCGTGTTCATAGCCAAGTGTTTCTACGCGTAACTTTGTCCTTAACCAAATCTGTTGTTGGGTTGCTCACAGTTGAGTAATCTACAAAATCTGAAACACTTGCTCCAAAGCTCCTGTTATCGTTCTCGCAATAAGATCTGTTTTCCCAGTCAAGTCTGTTTTCCAGAGAGATCTGTTTTCCCAGTCAAGTCTGTTTTCCAGAGAGATCTGTTTTCCCAGAAATCTGATTACCTAGAACCAAGTCTGTTTTGCACTCTCGAGTCTATTACTTCAGAGCTGGTCCTCAGCTCCGAGTCCAACTGTACACTCAGTAGTGCTTTTTAAATAAAATGAGTTGCATATCAGTGAATCTACCAGATTTTAGAGATCGATTTTCAATCAAGAGTGAGTACAAAGCTATTTCAGTTAAGAAAGTAAAGTTCAGATTTGAGGATTTATGGTACAGAGGACCCGGTCAATCAAGAAGGGACAGGATTACAGTAGGATCGTAATCCCTTCAAGGAAGGGACAAGATTATGGAAACATTGTAATCCCTTCACAAAGAGTTAATGATCAGTTAACATGCTTCATGCACAAGGACAAACAGAGAGCCTCTAGACATAAATCATCCAGTATATGCAATTCAGATCCGAGTTGTATTTCGGTAGCGAGATTTTCAGATTTTGATGTTTTACTCTATATATGTTTCCAGATTTCAGTTATGCCTGCATTTATGTGATTTTGTTACCTTCATATTTTACTTGTTGAGCCCTTTGGCTCACTAGTTTTCCCGATGCAGGTGAGGCAACTCTGGATCAGGCGGGTGGTGCAAGTTGATCCAGATTCGGGGAATTGTGTTTGTCAACGACCAGCGTTTCCGTGTAGTTATAGCTTTTGTTGTTTTGGATCTTCGACGAACTGTATTAAGATCTGTTACAACAATAGTGAACTTATATAGAGTTCTAGTAGTTGTAATATCGCATTTTGCATTGTGAATCAAAAATCTGTTTTGTCAAGTCTGTTTACTACTATTTACCGTTGGCGCCATCAACTTTGTTTCAGCGTTGTGAAAGGGAATACAACTTACTTTATTCGAGTTTGGTCCTTCGACTTGTTTAAAATTTTAAATTTCACAAATTCCGTTGGCTCCCATGGGTTTGGGCGTCACAACTTGGTGTCAGATCATGGTCCTGAGATAAACACATCTTCCCAGTCTGGAGCAGCTTTCATCGTCTGCATCTCCTGATTTGTGAGTTTTATTTTTATGATAAGAGTTCTTTCTCTTTCGAGTTCTGATGTTCTTTTGTGGTGGGTTGCGGGCTATAGATTAAGATGTCAGGAAGAGGGAGAGGTAGAAGAAGCACCCCAGTAGATGAAACCAACCCAGATATCAATGCTCGTATTGCCCAACTCTTAGAGCTGTTGGTAGAGCAATCCGTCAGAGGCAATGGCCAATCTTCGAGCAGCAAGGGACCGCATTATGATGATTCCCAGGAGAGGTTTCAAAGACAGAAACCAAAGGAGTTCAGTGGTACTACAGATCCGCTTATTGCTGAGAGCTGGATCAAGTCTATGGAAGTGATTTTCGAGTACCTTCAGATTCCAGATTTGGATAGCCAAGGTGTGCTATCTATATGCTAAGAGGTGATGCAATGATCTGGTGGGAGGGAGCAAAGTTGCCAGTAGACTTGGAAAATCTCTCGTGGGAAGAGTTCAAACGAGTGTTCTTTGAGCAGTACTTCACAGCAGACAAGAGGTCTGAGTTGAAGCGAGAGTTCTTGACCTTGAAGCAAGGGAGTCTAACTGTGCAAGAGTACGTCCAGAAGTTTGAGAGAGGCTGTTACTTTGTACCTCTTATTGGGAGGGACCCTGAGGAGAAGTTGAGCCACTTTGTGGAGGGATTGAGACCTACATTCAAGTTGAATGTTAGGTTAGCAGGACCCAGATCTTATAGGGAAGCAGTAGATAAGGCCCTGCGAGTGGAGAGAGATTGGAAGGATGTGGAGAAGGAGAGACAACAGAGGAGGCAATCTTTTCAGCAGGCAGACTCGAGGCCTTTTAAGAAGCATAATAGGAACTAGCAGCGGCCTCAAGAACCAAATCCGATCCCAGCCCAACCTATAAGTTTTGTACCAGTTGGAAGTGGTAATCCGGTTTGTCAATGCCATAAGAACCACCCAGGACAATGCAAAGCTGGCCAAAGTGGATGGTATAAGTGTGGTTCTCAAGGACACATCTCTAAGTTCTGTCCTCAGTCGAAACAACTGGTGCCCAACAGAGCTTACGTCATGACAGCTGAACAAGCTAACCCAGATTCTACAGTGATTACGGGTAAGATTGTTGTTGTTGGTTTGTCCTCCTTTGCCCTGTTAGATTCAGGTGCGACCCATTCCTTTATAGCTGAGGATTTTGCTAAGAAGTTACCGCGTAAACCAGAAAGATTCTCTATAGGCTATTGCATAACTATACCATCAGAAGAAGAGTTGATATCTTGTAGTATATATCGTGACTTAGAGCTTGAAGATCAAGGACATGTAATTACCGCCAATTTGATTGCCTTTCCCATGCCTGAGTTCGAATTGATTTTGGGAATAGACTGGTTATCCAGATATGGAGTAGTGATCAACTTCAAGCTCAGGACAGTATTTGTAAATCTATCCACGGGATTTCATATTTCGTTCAAATCTGATCAGCTTCAGAGAGTTCCTCGCCTAGTCTCGGCCTTGAGGGCTCAACGCTGTTTGAGGAAAGGGGGAGTAGGGTTCCTAGTAAGTTTCTCCTCCCTAGTCGTTTCTAGTAAACCCCAACTTTCCGATGTGGAGGTGGTGAACGAGTTCCCAGAAGTGTTTCCAGAAGAAATCATTGACTTACCTCCAGATATAGAGATATAATTTGCTATCGATTTAGTGCCTGGAGCAGCTCCTATTTCCAGACCTCCCTATAGGCTTGCTCCTGCAGAAATGAAAGAGTTGAAAGAACAAATTCAAGATCTATTGGATAAGGGATTTATCGACCTAGTACATCCCCGTGGGGAGCCCCAGTTCTGTCTGTTAAGAAGAAGGATGGGAGTTTCAGATTATGTATAGACTACCGTGAGTTGAATAAGCTTACCGTTAAGAATAAGTACCCCTTGCCTAGGATTGAGTTATTGTTTGATCAGTTTAAGGGAGCAGCAGTGTTCTCTAAGATATATTTAAGATCTGGATACCATCAACTGAATATTAAAGAGGCCGATGTATATAAGACAGCTTTTAGGACCAGAAGTGGTCATTACGAGTTTCTAGTGATGCCTTTTGGATTAACAATGCGCCATCTGCTTTTATGGATTTGATGAATAGAGGTTTCCAGCCACTTTTGGATCAATTTATAATAGTGTTTATAGATGATATCTTAGTATATTCCAAGACCGGCTCCGAGCATGCCGCTCAGCTTCGAATAGTGTTACAAGTTTTGAAGGACAAGAGATTGTTTGCTAAGTTTAGAAAATGCGAGTTTTGGCTGGAGAAAGTTGCGTTCCTAGGTCACATCATTTCTAAGGATGGATTAGAAGTTGATCCAGCTAAGGTAGAATTTGTGCGAGACTGGACTGTGCCCAGATCTGTTTCAGAAGTAAGGAGCTTTTTGGGACTAGCTGGATATTACAGACGATTTATTCAAGGATTTTCAAAGACAGCAGTTACGCTGACGTCATTGAATAAGAAACAAGTTATATTTTAGTGGACCCCCAGTTATCAGTAGAGTTTTGAGAAGTTGAAGCAAGTATTGATAGAAGCTCCAGTTTTAACCATTCCTTCTGAGCAAGGGAATTTTGTGATCTTCACCGATGCTTCCAAGTTAGGATTAGGAGCTGTTTTAATGCAGGATATTTAGGTAATAGCATATGCCTCCAGACAGCTGAAGAATCACGTGAATAATTATCCCACACATGATTTAGAGTTAGCAGCTGTGGTTTTCGCCCTTAAGATCTGGAGACATTGTCAAAATATTCGGCACAATACGCTAAAATTGCCAAAAATCACATAAATCCAATAAATTCTAAAAAATCTGCAAAACATCTTAAATATGCTTAAAATATCAAATAAAGTCATCAAGGAACTTTGGCAACCCCTAAGACTCGAAATCTTAATTTTCACAAAAATGACCCGACGAGGCTCACTTAAAGCGACAAAACGATAAAAATCTTTAAAAATCCATTTCTTAACCAAATCACTCTTTTTCTCGGCCCACATCACCCTAACTCAATATACTAGTCACTGAAACAAACAAGACTCAAAAACGATTCAGGAATTAACCAAACCAATTCCCGCAAACCCAATGCCCATGCGCAGACTTCAACCAGGACACGTGCTAGCCATAAAATTCATAACTAATTAATTCATTGACAAAATCGCTTCTCTTTTGGACCTACGTGACTATAACTCAAATTGATAACTCCTGAAATCAACCTTGACCACAAAAAATATATAGAATGACTTACCCGACCCCAACAACTCTACTCTTGCGCACAGACGACAAGACAGGACACGTGCTGATCATAAAATTCATAACTAATTTATTCGTTGACCAAACTGCTTCCATTTTAGACCTGCATGATCCTAACTCAATGGAATTACTATTGGTACCATCCTTGGACCGAACCCAAGCCTGAAGGACCGTCCATGACCAAATCACATCAAGAGATGGATCAAATACGTGTTGAAAATCATGATATTTGCATGGATCTCAAACAATAAACATAGATCAATTCAAATCACATATGATTCATGCAATAATTGATTGAAAACAGAATATTATGTCTTAAATGGTGAGAAAAAGAAGATAAATTACATGTCTGGCTTTGAGAAAGATGCAATCTGCGAGTTACCGACGTAGAGGACGCGAGATCGGGACGGAAACCACCTTGGATCACCACAATTCTTGAAATTTTTGATGGGGCTGTTTGAGAGGGGAAGGCGACGGCTAACTTGGGAGAGTGGAGGCTAGGTTTTGCAAAGATTTGTGTTATGAAATAATGATGGTGCCAAAAATGACCCCTAAGGCTTAATTATGAAATTAAAATGGAATTTACTAGCTTACCCCTCCACTAAGTTCCCAAGTTAAGCAAAACTCTAATCCATGCTTTTAAAATCTGTAATCTTCGAAATAAAAGGCCTCCCCAATTTTAAAATACAATAAAGTCCCTTAAAATAGCCCGTACAGGCAAAAAACGGGTTTTTCCTTAAAAAATAATCATAAAAACCTCAATTTTCGGAAATTGCTGCTTAAAAATAATAATTTTGTTCTTAAAAATCTAGACTTAAAAATCTCAAATTATTTTCATCTCGGTCGTCCCTAGTCTCCTCCACGCGTCCGTAACTCAAACAGACTGAAAACATGACATGCATATCGTGCAACATCAAAATCATAAATAAATCATATAAAATGGTATGTAATTATCTAAAATTATTTTCGCCCTAGTCATGCACTTATTTCTACGTATTCAGGGATTTCTAGGAGTTACAACTCTCCCCCCTTATAGGAATTTTGTCCCCGAAATTAAGTACGTATCGAAAATCTCTGGGTAGCGCGTCCGCATATCGGCCTCAGTCTCCCTTGTAGCCTCGTCCTCAGAGTGATTCTGCCACCTGACCTTGACCATCGGAATACTCCGCGCTCTAAGCCTGCTTTCCTCTCGAGCCAAAATCGGTACTGGTCTCTCCTCGATTGATAAGTCTGGAACTAACTGGAGCGGCTCAAAATCCAACACATGCGACGGATTCGAAACATACTTCCACAGCATCGAGACGTGGAATACATTATGGACCGCTAATAGGCTGGGTGGTAACGCTACTCGTTATGCCAAAGTACCAACCCTCTACAGAATCTCAAAAGGCCCAATAAACCTCGGGCTGAGCTTGACCTCTGGCCAAAGCGCATCACGCCCGTCATGGGCGATATCCTACAAACACATGATCCCAACGGTCAACTCCAGTTCTCGTCGTCTCTGATCGGCATAACTCTTCTGGAGACTCTGGGTTGTCCTCATCCGATCCCGACTCCTTGTCACTATATCCGCTGTCTACTGCACTAACTCCGGTCCAGTAAACACTATCTCTCCAACCTCGTCCCTGTGCACGGGAGATCGGCATCTCCTCCTGTACAGAGCTCATAAGGAGCCATCGCAATCGATGCCTGAAAGCTGTTGTTGTACGTGAACTCTACCAGCGGCAATCTCGAGTCCCACGTATCCTAGAAATCAATCACACAAGCTCTCAGAAAATCCTCCAGAATCTGGATGACTCTCTCCGACTGACCATCCGTCTGTGGGTGAAACGCCGTGCTAAACACCAACCTAGTACCCAAGGCGGCATGTAAGCTCCTCCAAAATGCAGACATAAACCTAGTGTCTCTGTCAGACACAATAGAGACTGGTATGCCATGCAGCCTGAAAACCTCTCTGATGTAAAGCTCTGCGTACTGCGTCACGGTGAAATTAGTCTTCATCGGTAAGAAATGCGCTGAATTGGTAAGTCTGACCACAATCACCCATATCGCCGTGTAACCTCTAGGACTCCTGGGTAATCCGACTACAAAATCCATCGTAATATGCTCCCACTTCCACTTGAAAATCGAGAGTGGCTGCAATAACCCTACCGATCACTGATGCTCTGCCTTGACCTGCTGATAGGTCAAGCACTCAGATACGAATCACCCAATATCCTTCTTCATCCCCGGCCACCAATACAGTGTCTGTAAATCTCTGTACATCTTCGTACTCCCTGGGTGGATGGAGTACATCGATGCATGCACCTCTTCTAAGATCTCAGCTCTCAGCTGTCCAGTACTCGACACCCACATACGGCCTCTAAAACGAACAATCTCATCCTCAACTGTGTACAGGACTCAGCCTCTGGCCTCATCACGCTGTCTCCACTGCTGCAACTGCTCATCAGAGGCCTGCCCGTCTCTAATCCGCTCTCGAAGAGTCGACTGAACTGTGAGGGCTGCCAAACTCGGTGCACAACCACCTGAATAGAACTCTAGTCCAAACCTCTATATCTCAGCCTATAGTGGCCTCTCGACTGACAAACATGCCACTACTGCAGTATTCCGGCTCAAAGCGTCTGCCACCACATTAGCTTTACCCAGATGGTAGCTAATGTCACAATCATAGTCCTTCACCAACTCTAGCCATCTGCGTTGCCTCATGTTCAGCTCCTTCTGGGTGAATAAGTACTTGAGGATCTTGTGGTCCGTGAAAATCTGACACTTCTCGCCGTACAAGTAGTGTCTCTAAATATTCAATGCGAACACTACTGCTGCTAGCTCCAGATCATGCGTCGGATAGTTCTGCTCATAACTCTTAAACTACCTCAACGCATAAGCGATAAATCTTCCACCCTGCATCAGAACTGCTCCTAAACCTGTGAGAGAAGCATCCGTATAGACCACAAACTCCTCGTGATCCACGGGCAACGCTAACACTGGTGCTGAAGTGAGGGCCTCCCTCAGCTGATTAAAGCTTCTCTGACACTCAGGACTCCACACATACTTCGCATTCTTCTTGTTTAGGGCTGTCAAGGGCAATGAAATCGAAGAGAATCCCTTGATAAACTTGCGATAGTAACCTGACAAACCCAAGAAACTGCGAATCTCTGCTGCATTTCTTGGAATCCCCCAGTTCTGCACTACCTCCACCTTCGATGGGCCAACTGAAATCCCATCTCTCGACACAATATGCCCTAATAATGCCACCTGCTCAAGCCAAAACTCGCACTTTCTGAACTTGGCATACAATCTGTGCTCCCTCAAAGTCTGCAGAGCTGTCTGCAAGTGCTTCCTATGCTCCTCCACGCTCCTCGAATAGACCAGAATATCATCGATGAAAACAATGATGAACTGGTATAAGTACTGTCTGAAGAACCTGTTCATCAAATCCATGAAAATCGATGGGGCATTCTTCAGGCCAAACGGCATCACCATGAACTCATAGTGGCCGTAACGTGTCCGAAAAGAGGTCTTGGACACGTCCTCCTTGTTGGTCGATCCGGATCCGCCCCCCAGCTAGGCAGCGGAAGAACAATAGAAAAAGCCGGGAGACGATCAATACGAACAGTTCAAAACAAACTACGACATTCATAGGATGTTTAAGCGGATTACCTTGCTGGCACTTGTGCCTGGCTCCAACCGGTATTACAAGAATCCGGCTCTTCTCGGTAGATTGCGGTAGTTTACGCCAATCCGGTTCCACGACCAGAACCGAGACTCCTTCGTCAGGCTGCACTAGAAGCACTGACGAGATCAGCACGAACGGATTCTCCTCGTCGAACTGGCTGGAAACAATTTTCCGGCGACGATCGGCGGCGGCGGCGGCGTGAGAGAGGGAGGGAGGGGCGGCTAGCTTTAGGGT
>KV005119.1:40379-50880 GCA_001598015.1 Dorcoceras hygrometricum
TATATAAAATAAACGCTAAGACATAAAACATGGTCATTTAGTTTTATGAATTACCCTCCCACTATTTTAACGATTTCACCACCCTCTAATGCAATCGAGAAAATAGGTTTCTTTAGTGGGTACACGGAGCCCAATCAAGCGATCATGGACCCGAATAATATCAGCCATCCATGACCCCCAAAAGGTAGTTTCCGATTGCAACCGGTGCAACCTCCATGTATTCACCTCATGTCCAGCAAGGGCCCAATAATATGACGCCGTTTACTATCACGTGTCAAGATTGACCCATCAATGTTGAGTCGTGAAGGACGGTCCCCTTAACGTTCCCAATAATATGAGCCAACTTTAAAGGGAGTTCCAGCCGACTCACAACGATTTGTCAATGGCGTTGGCAGCTTTCCGGCCCGGCATGCACCCTCAATAATAGGAGCCGAGCCATGTATACGGGTAGCATCGACGTACACCCATTGTTGATGGAAGGTAGCCGGCATGCACCCTCAATAATAGGAGCCGAGCCATGTATACGGGTAGCATCGACGTACACCCATTGTTGATGGAAGGTAGGGTAGGTAGGAACATGTTCAGAATACACAGCGACTATTAGATGTGTTTCATGATAGCCGTCATACCCACTATCACATCTAACATACGATTCAGTGCATTCTAGGTTTTTACTCAACGCAATTGTAAATCATTACACACATAATGAACGTAAATAACGCCATATAAGTAAATGCGAATATCATATATAAAGACTGTTTGTACAAGAGTCTATAAAACCCACACGCCACAAGTTGGCTAGTTGGGCATCTACTCTAACACGTAGGGGGGTCCGTCCTCTGAAACCTAGCCAGAACTAGCTTCATCTCACCAATCTGTCTAGTCACATCTTCCACCTCAACCTCTGCATGTCAAGTTCGACAACGCAAAGGTACACTCTGCTGAGCAACATCCTCATCGCTCTCGGGAGCCCTAGATTCCTCAACAGTCTGCCTAGTCACTCTACCTCTACCTCTCCTCGGTGGCATCTACCAAAACTCAGAGGTAAGGACCAAAAGCAGATAATTCACATAGGTAGATAACAGTAATCACAGAAATCAGATTCAATCACAAACAAAAGCTCAAACTCTGTGCCTAAACTCAAGTGCAATGAAAAAGAATCGAGTTTATCCAGTTTAAGCTCTGATACCAAAATGTCAGGCCCGGTGCGCTAAATCAGGGATTAATTATTCAACTAATCACAATTACACGGAATCATAAAATATTGGCCAAAATTTTTAGTTTGGGCCTGAACTGCAATCATCTCTTAAATACGAAAATACTCAAAATAAGGATTTTAACTCAAAAACCCACACAACAAACCTCACGACGGGGAGTTGAGGATACGAAATTCATTCGACACCTCAATCATTTTATTTCCAAAATAACAGATTCAGCTTATTGGTACTATTCGCCAATCGGTTCTCAAGGAAATCAGGCTCAATATGATATGCGTGCATGCAAAGCAGATCCAGCTCACAATGAACGCATATACATAACACATAAGAAGTTAAAAACAGAAAACCATCAATTAACCGCATAGCTAGACAACCTCATCCAGAAAATCTACACGACAGGTCATGCAGCTAGGCAAAATCAGCTAGCACAACGCACAGTAGCTCACTTCACGCAGGAAATATTAACATGATTATACCAAAGCTGCTAGTATGAGCTCAACGTACCTCAGCTTCTCACGGCTACTACCTCAATAGATCTCACAGGGGCACACATCCAGTTCTGATCTGCTGCTCTACTAGCTCACCAAAAACTCAATAGAAGCTGCCTGAAAGCTCAAATCCCAGCGCTCAAAAGAACGGAAGAAACTACTGGCATACAATCGCGCTCCTCCCTCAACACGTCGACCAAGGCTCCAAAATGGTACCAAACAAAATATCTAGAGGAGAGAAGCTCAGCGACACCAACCTTGCTCCAAACGGCGGCGCAAACCAACGAAAATCGAAATAAATCGAGTACGATGAATAGTAAGGGTTTCGGGAACAGTATACGTATCGAAGGCTCTCCGAAAGAAGATAAGAAATATCGAGTCTGAAACTGGCTAAGTGTTGGGAAATATAATGGTATACAGATCAAAGTCAAAGCCAATTACTACGTCTCGAGATCTACTACAGTGAAAGTCAACCAACTCGGATCTGAGCACCACACCAGATCTGAATCCTCTATGCTACACCAGATCTGACTACCACCAAACGATGTCACACAGGAGTCCCACTCAGGCTAAACAGGTCACTGCTCAACCCACTAAACAGATCTCAATCAGATCTCACAGACCAGCTCCCGCCATAGCTGACCCTTACCTAAACTCATCCGATCTAGACCACAAACCGCTTGCACATCCAGATCTGATCACAAGCACCGTCTATATTTCACTTCCCCAACCAGTTTAGATCAGATCATGCACACTGACCAAATAGGAGCATCCAGCTATGAGCCCCATGCACGCAGGTTAATCTACAACCAACTCAGATCTCATAACAACACGCTGTTTCCCCAAAGCTGATACGCACAGCTGCTTACACTCGTTGAACAGATACGCCCAACCAGCTTGTACATCCAAATCTCACCGCCAGCACAGATCACTACTCAGCTTACCAACAACCAGCATCAGATCTGGTATTTGTGAAACGAAGTCGCATCGATTTCACTCAACCAGCATCTACACTGGTAACCCAAAATGACGTCGCACTGCCTCCAGATCTGGACACCCAGTTCTTACTCAAATCTGGAATCCACAAATCGATCTAAACAAAAACACGAACCGATCCGGTCCACGCAGAGCTACCTGCTCACTCGCACGGGGCATTTCTCTCCAAATCTGAACACCAGCAGTGCCCGAGACACCAATCCGCCCAGCACTTACTCTCTCCCCCTTAACTCAACAATTCTCGCCCGATCCGATCTATGCCAAATCGAAGATTACCAACAGCGTACACGATTAAACCTTGATGTTCCTTTAATCCACTTATAATATGACTCTAATTCAACCAATTAGTTACAGTCCTCACAATATATCAAGGTCTTCATACAAAAAGTTTGAGCAATAATAGCAAAGACAAATAATGTCATGTAAATATAAATAATATAAATGAATAAAAATTGTTCTTACAATAGAGTCAACAAAGTTAATTACCAACATTTGGCTTTGGGCACAAGTAAATTACCAATAGTTGGCTATTTGGGCACCTACTCCAATATTTTAAGGCCAGAACATAACTAGTGTCAAATTTTAAGCAAACATCCCCAATCCGAGCTATTTTACATTATTTTTCATTTGCAAGTGAAACATAGCCGTTATCAATGCTAGCGTACGTGTAGAAACATGTTTAAGCGGTGTCATGTGATAGGTGCATCTGGAATCAAACAATCAATCAATTTAGTTCACAGAAGGTGATTTCACGGAATTAACAGAAGCATCAACCAAGTATATCACCATAAGTACATCACCATATTTTTGTAGAAAATCAGCAGCACTGTTTACTTATTCATTTTGGGATGTATTATTCTTTCTAAACCTATCCATTTTGGGTGAAGACACTCCGCTTTATAATGTCCCTCTCACCACAATTGTAACATGTTCTGTTTCCATTAAACTTAGTTTTTGACCTACTCCTGCTCTTATCTCTTTTATGTCCCGAATGATTCTAACGCCTAGTTTGAGATCTACCCCTGACATGCATGACCTCGCCATTTTTAGGTTTGGTTCCTTTATAGGCTTTCCTGTCAAGTTATTTACTCTTATAACCCACTTATGACTGTATCAAGGGTAATAACATCTCTGCCATATTTTATAGCAGACCTTACATCCGCATAGGTATCAGGAATAGCATTCAATAGAACAATAGGACTATAATCATCTTTTTTTCTCATGTTAGTTTAATGTCTTGTATTCTTTTGGTAAACGCATCAGGACTCTCATCAAGGTCTTTGTACAGGTCTAGTTTGAATCTGAAAAATTTTCAAACAAAAACATTTTACTGGGCAAAGAGATCTCAGTGCAAAGTTCTTTGCATTTTTTTATCAAATAAGCTTAGCAGAATCAAGTTTATCATATTTTCCTAACACAACATCAGGCAAGTTTATGATAATAGAGGAGTAGGCAAATTCATCTTCTTTTCATTTTGCGGCAGTGAAATCTCCAGTATAAGCATCAGTGTCAATAGCCTTAAAAACCTTTTGTTATATTAAAATCCCTTTCATCTTGACAGATCGAAAAACCTGATTTTCCACTAAAAGGTGCTAAGCTATATGAACAATGACAGCCATCGGATCACACATAAACACAGAGGACAGTTAAGGCACACACATCAGAAGCAGTGAAGGTAGCTAAGACTAGAACAACATCTATATTAGATGCAACAAGTACCAATACAACAGGAGCATATTATAATCCAACGAGAGACGGACGTCTCAAATGGGAACAGGGTAGGGGGTTCCCGACACACAGGACTCCAGCACGCTCAAGGCCTACGATCAAGCTGTCATTCTTTGTGTAATGCCCCACCGAGTTTTGGTGGAGGATAACGTGAGATAAGTTTAAGGTTATCCTCCTTTGTGGTACTACTACACACAGTATCAGGTCAGGGTATGGTTCAGCCGACAATACCAGCAGGCACACAAGGGTAGGAATACTTACAACCCAGAAGCCTACGCTCTGGGGTTTTAGGCTCCCAAGCACAAGTATTTAGCCTCCCTACGAACGCCTCGAGGACGGAAGATCTGGTACCATGCCTCAACCTCGGTCTAATACCACTCTTGGGCGATCGTACCTGTAAGATTATAGCAAACATGAAACACATAGTAACGCAAAGTAGGTTAAATACCAGATCTGACACAAATATAAGAGACCATCTCGAATCTAGGGAGATCAAAGTTGTCGGCTCACACACTGAGTCCGAGAACCACTTGTAACACAGAACCACACTAGAATCGATGGGTACAAAGTCTTTGGACAGCTCGAAGAGCCCTCACCATGTCCCAAAACCCTAAAGTCTAGCCAACGGCCAGCCACCAACATAGACAGGCCTATCTCTCACTGGCAAAACATAAATCTCTCGGGTTTGGACGTTTCACATATACGAGCACTGGACTCAGCCAAGAGTAGGTCTCAACCACCCTCACAGAGAACTATCGAGAATACCACCATATATCCACTCAGAAAAGAACAGGCAGAAGGATCAAAGAGTATCACGGAGAGGCGGTGCAAGAGTTTAGGGCTTCTAGAGAGAGTAGGAGAGTAGATGATTCGAGAAGTGTATCTCAAGGGTCTCTCTAGTCGATTCTATATAGCAGTGGACGATCGAGATTTGCGTCTCAAATCGTGTGACTAAAATAGAAAAGGATTTCGTGTTTAAATTAGGAGCGAGCTGGGAACAGCTCAAGTGCAAGCTGGGAAACACGAAAGCAAGTTGGGTGCACGAAAGCAAGCTAGTATCATCTCTGGCCAGAGCTGAAATCAACATGGGCAGTGTTTGGGCTTAGGACTAGGAAGGATTTAATAAATGAGAATGGGATCATGAGAATTGGCCACACTTCCACAAGTTTTAATCAAAATTCAGGAAAGCAAATATGGCAATGTGAGTGATATATATCTTTTTATGTAAGAAGAAAAAAAATACATATGTTTTAATAAACTAACAGAGCAGAGTTTGACACGTCTTTGAGATTCCAGCTGTGCATCTCTCAAATAAATCCAGCAAATTCAACACATAAGCCTTCTTCAGTTTCCATCTTCAAAGTCTGTAGGAAGAAGAGGAAGAAGGATGAGCTGGTGGTGGGCTGGAGCAATCGGCGCTGCAAAGGTAATATATTGTATAGTTTCTTGTTTTTCGTCGACTTTTTTTCTTAGAAAATCGTTGAACACAGAAAAAGTTTGAAGAAGATGAGGCACCCTCCAAGCATCAGAGCGTGGCGCTGATAATCGGGGTGACAGGAATCGTGGGCAACAGCTTGGCGGAGATCCTGCCGCTCTCCGACACTCCCGGCGGCCCCTGGAAAGTCTACGGCGTCTCCCGCCGCCCTCGCCCCCCTTGGAGTGAAGACAACCCGATCAACTACGTCAGCTGCGATATCTCCGACAAGGATGACGTCCAGGAGAAGCTTGGCCCTCTCACCGATGTCACCCACGTGTTCTACGTCACCTGGGCCAAACGGGCTTCGGAGGCTGAAAACTGTGAGGTTAATGGGAAAATGTTTAAAAATGTTCTCGATCTTGTGATACCCAATTGCCCTGGTTTGAAACACATCAGCTTACAGACTGGTAGGAAGCATTACCTTGGGCCATTCGAGTCCTTTGGGAAGATACCAGTCCACGATTCCCCTTTTGATGAGAGTCTACCACGTTTGGATCATGTGAACTTCTATTACACACTCGAGGATATTCTGTTCGAAGAAGTGGAGAAGAAGGAAGGCTTGACATGGTCGGTGCATCGACCGGGGAACATCTTCGGGTTCTCTCCATATAGTCTGATGAATTTGGTGGGGACCCTTTGCGTCTACGCAGCTATCTGTAAGCACGAGGGGGTGGCCTTGCGGTTTCCGGGGTGTAAGGCTGCTTGGGAGGGGTATTCGGATTGCTCCGACGCGGATTTGATTGCGGAGCATCATATATGGGCAGCAGTGGACTCGTATGCCAAGAATGAGGCGTTTAATGTGAGCAATGGCGATGTCTTCAAGTGGAAGAGCTTCTGGAAATCGCTTGCGGAGCAGTTTGCTGTTGAGTACGCGGAGTTCGAGGAAGGTCTGACATTACAGGAGCTGATGAAGGAGAAAGAACCCGTTTGGGACGAAATCGTGAGGGATAATGGATTGACTCCGACTAAGTTGGGAGATGTTGGGAATTGGTGGTTCAGTGATCTTGTTCTTGGGGGTGAGTGTCTGTTGGACACGATGAACAAGAGCAAAGAGCATGGTTTTCTGGGATTCAGGAATTCCAAGAACGCTTTCGTTTATTGGATTGACAAAGTGAGAGCTTACAAGATTGTACCTTAATTCATTCCTTTGTTGATGATCTTGGAGTCCTTTTTAGTTTCGTCCTCTCTGTTCTTCCCCTGTTCATGTTTTCCTTGGCCTTTATGGTTGTATATGTCTTGGCATTTTTCACATTTCAGATTGCTTCAATTGTGTTCGTGGAGATAATGGAATTTATTTGCTCACAACTTAGATGGGATGCTGCCAATCACGGGTCTATTGCTTTTGTTTAATTAGAAGTCATTAAAATAGACGACTCGTTCATCGATATGCTAAATATACTGAAGCTTATGGAAATAAGTATACAGATTGTCACGCCCCGAGACCGAGACTCATGACATCGGCAATATTAAACAATTTAAAAATTGTAAAACATTAAGTCATCATAGCATAGCTCAAATCAGTCTATTACATATCCAAAGTAATAACGTTTTTACATCGAAAAAATAAAATTTAAATAACGGAATGCGGAAGCGAAAAATACAAAATCAAACAAAAATCTAAATCTTCACCAGCCCCAAAATTGTTCTTGTCTTCTTCTTCTGCCTGCTCTTCATTCTTATCTGGGTGGAGAAGTAAGGGGTGAGTGTTTGGGGAAACACTCAGCAAGTGGGGGATACCATTCGAGCATACAAAGCATACTTATACATAACGGACCTCATAACAGAGTTCAGACAGAACAGATCATAGCATAATAGAGCAAAGCATAGCATAACAGAGCATAGCATAGCATAACAGAGCATAGCCTGACAGATAGCACTGATGATTACTTCGTGTCTATGGTTTACTGATCAGTCCCTAAGTTTTGCTCCTCTAAGGGGTCGAGGCCATTAGTTACACACAGTAACCCAGAAATCCGAAATATTTCGTAAACCCATATAATAGCAAAAATCAGTGCAAGCGGAGTTTGAAACGAAACAGAGATCGAAACAGAAAGGCGCTCGAACAGTAGACGAAAAATTGAACTTTCGAAATGCATGTATATAATATAACCAACGAAATATATGTTAGCAAAAGCCCACTTACAGTAGTCTGAAGCTTGATTGAAATCTGGTAGAAAGCTGGTGCACTAGGGAGCAAGGTTTCAACGTGCAAGTTACTGTAATTTTTCTGAGAAAATCTTGGGAGAAGTGTGGGTCCTTTGATGCTACAGCGAGGTATTTATAGGTGCAGAAATGGGTAAATCAAGGGTCTGCTATTAAGGCCATAAATCCCTGATTTCATGGCCATTAAAATGGCTGTTACGAAATCATTAGTGTAGGCATTGATTTGGGTGGGTTAATCGGCCATTAATCCTCCTAAATTGACAGTTACCAATTGTGAATATGATCTGTTTGCGTGAAGAAAGCTGCTGAAATTCGCGAGCTAAAAGTCTGAATTTTCGTTGGTCAAGGCTGGTTTGACCGTTTCCTGCAGCTGGTTTGACTTTTTCCTGCAGCTGGTTTGACTGCTGACGGATGACTGTGCAGGAACTGGATGACTGTGCAGGAGCTGGATGACTGTGCAGGAGCTGGGTTGACCAACCAGAAGCTGGTTTGACCGCTGCGTCTGATTTGACCAAGCAAGAGCTGGTTTGACCAACCAGAGGCTGGTTTGACCGCTGCGTCTGGTTTGACCAAGCAAGAGCTGGTTTGACCGCTGCGTCTGGTTTGACTTTCTTGCGTCTGGTTTGACTTTCTTGCGTCTGGTTTGACGTTTTTTTTTTTTTTTTGGAGCTGAATTTTCGGGTTTTCACATCCCTCCCTCCTTAAAAGAAGTTTCGTCCTCGAAACTTTGGTTATCTTGATCCTCGAAAAGGTAGGGATATTGACTACGCATTTTCTCCTCCATTTCCCACGTGGCTTCTCTTTCGGTGTGGTTGGACCATTGGACTTTGACGTACGGGATTGTTCTTCGTCTAAGAACCTGGTCCTTTTTGTCCACGATTCGAATTGGGACTTCTTCATAGCTCAGTCTTTGATTCAAATTCCCTTCCACGAGGAGTGGCCCTTCATCGAGAACATGACTAGAATCCGCGATATATCTTCTCAGTTGAGATACATGGAAGACATTGTGGATTCTTGACATACTGGGTGGTAAGGCCAGTCTGTAGGCAAGTGTTCCTACCTTTTCCAATATCTCAAAGGGTCCGACAAACCGGGGGTTTAGTTTTCCGACCTTATCGAATCGGACTACCCCTTTCATTGGTGAAACCTTAAGGTACACTTTTTCACCTACTTCGAATGCCAAAGGTCTTCTCTTTAGATCTGCCCAGCTCTTTTGTCGATCCTGGGCTGCCTTCAGTCTCTCCTTGATAATGACCTTCTTTGGATCTACTGATACGCCTGCTTCGGAGATTATATGGCCTAGGAATGCCACATTCTTCAGCCAGAATTCGCACTTCTTGAATTTGGCGTACAGTTGTTTCTCTGGCAGGGTTTGGAGAGTAATTCGGAGATGTTCCTTGTGGTCTTCTTCACTTGATGAATATACAAGTATATCATCTATGAACACCACCACAAATTTGTCGAGGAATGGTCTGAATACACGGTTCATGAGGTCCATGAAGGCCGCTGGTGCGTTGGTTAGGCCAAATGGCATCACTGTGAATTCGTAATGACCATACCTTGTTCTAAATGCAGTTTTCGGAACATCCTCAGTCTTGATCTTCAGCTGGTGGTAACCTGACCTCAAATCCAGCTTGGAGAAGGTTGTAGCTCCCTTGAGTTGATCAAATAGGTCGTCAATTCTTGGAAGGGGATACTTGTTCTTGATTGTGATCTTGTTCAACTATCGGTAGTCGATACACAATCTCATAGATCCATCTTTCTTCTTGACGAATAAAACTGGAGCTCCCCAGGGTGACACACTGGGTCGAATCTGCTTTTTGTCTAGCAGTTCTTGTAATTGATCCTTGAGTTCCTTGAGTTCTGCAGGTGCCATTCGATAGGGGCCTTGGATATTGGAGCCGAACCTGGCACTAGGTTGATCGAATTCGATTTCTCGATCAGGCACTTTTCCAGGTAAGTCATCTGGAAATACATCTGCAAACTCTTGCACTACTGGGATGTCTTCTATCTTGAGCTCGTCTCCTTCTTTTACCTCTTGGATCACTGCCAAGAAAACTTCTGCTCCGGTCTTCATGGCTGTCCATGCTTGGGCCGCAGAGAGTAGGGACTTTCGCTCCTTGTTCTTGCCGTGATATACCAACTCTTCTCGATCGAGGGTCTGGAGCTTCACACTCTTACCTCGGCAATCTACTAGTTCATGGTGTTTAGATAGCCAATCCATTCCTAAGATGGCATCAAACTCAACCATGTTGAGTTGTATCAAGTTTGCAAAGAATGGACTATCGCTGATCGATAACTCGCAGTCTCGATGGAGTTTATGTGTTTCGATGGTAGTATTGGTAGGAGTTGCTACTCTATAGGGTTCAGATAGAATTTCAGGCTCTAACCCTAACTTCTTAGCAAACCTCCTAGACACGAACGAATGCGTA
>KV005120.1:0-14320 GCA_001598015.1 Dorcoceras hygrometricum
TTTTGCGGATTTCCAGCTGATGCCCAAAATTTTGTTTTTAAATGATTTGAGCTCATGTTATAAAAGACAGGGAGAGTGGCGTCACTGTTTTTTATAATTTTGAGTTATGCATCAGTTTCGCTTTTGAAAATCATATAGCTCTTGCATACGGTGCTTCCCAAAGGCTGATTTTGTTTTTCAAATTTAAAACTCCTGCTGTTAAGTTGTTTTTGTTGTAACAGTGTAGGGAGAGTTTTGTTTTAATTATCGGGAAGTCCAGCAGTTCACTCTCTTTTTGATTCCCACAAAAAGGGAGAGAATTGTTAGAACATGCATCGTTTATTTAAGGTTTTGTGTAAATCAAAAAGGGAGAGATTGATGGATCTGTTTTGACAGATCCTGATTAAGTTTTGAATTACACAAAACCTGTTATTGTGTTTCTAACAATTCCACTTGAGTGTACAGATTCCAGGATCGAAGAATATGATGAACAGTCGAAGAATCTGTCCAGCCGATGGTTCAAGTTTAAGATTCAGCAGTTGGTTTGATGCATTCATTTAAACGGCAGCTGGATTAGCAATGGAGACGTCCAAAGTTGAATCAGCTATTCGTAATCAGGCAGAGGCCAAGTTGAACCAGCTGGAGCATAGTGAACCAGTTGGAACGATTACAACCAGCTGCAAGCGCTAAAGAGAAAAGATGAACCAGCTGATACAATTATTGAGAAGTCTGCTGGAGAAATAGATCGAAGAAGAATATTCCAGTCGCAATTATAAGTACTGTTGACGAATCTGTTAACAGTCGCTATTCAAGAAGCTAAGAAGAATCGCAAGCTGGAGCTGGAACGATAAAGATCAGCTGGAGCGCTAAGCGTAGATGACATCAGCAGTGACGTCATCATTCAGCAGGAAGCTACAGTGATCAGCAGGAAGCTATCAGCAGATGAGAAGAGAAGTGAAAGAGATGAAGCGACGTCGTGCTGAAGAATCAGCAGATGTTTTGAGTCCAGCAGTCGCAAGATACCAGCAGGTAGCTTCTACATCCAGACGCAAGATAGAAGCGACGTCGTAGAGGAGGAAATCCAGTCGCAAGCTACTGTTCACCAGCAGATGATATTTGGAGATAGCGATAGCAAAACGATGTCGTTTACATAAGTTGATACGACAGCGTTTTGCCCTTGTGCTAAAGCAGATGCTCTTTGCGTTGATAACCAGCAGTTGCAAGATACCAGCAGGCAGCTACAGTACATCCAGACGAGAGCTTCAGCGTTACATTCAACCAGTCGAGGATGCATAGCAAACGATGTCGTTTGAATAAGTTGATACGACATCGTTTGATCTACCAGGATGTCAACTGTTGAGCGTAATTCTAATGGCGAAAGCGACAAGACGCAATCAACGCTCAAGATGGAAAGAATCAATGGCTGAAATAGAGTCGTGCAAATTGCCTCAATTCAAGGGAACAAGATTTGTACTATTCTGGGAAATAGTACAATATATAGAGGATGTTTGCACGCATATGGAAAGACGACAATTTGGCCTTGACAAGCGCAGAAGAGTTTTGAATCTACAGTCTAACGGCCATATTTCAAACAGAGCTTATATATTCGAGAAGCGCCATTGAAGAAGGTTGACGAGTTGATAAACAGACGAGTAGACGACGTTGGTCCGACTACAGCGCTGTTGCAGAAATACATTGATTAAACAGTGCACCAACAGAGGGAAAATGAAAAGAAAGACGAAGCAATCGACCGCCATTAGAGAGGAGCTTTCACGAGAGTTGATTGCTAAGTTTTACTTAGCTTGTGTAGAGCAATTTCCCTAGTGTGTGAGAAACAGAGAGTTGAGAGCTTCATTGTATCAAATCTCACACATAGAGATTCATTCACATCCATTGGTGAATGAATCTCAAAATGTTTTCCAACAGTTCCCGTCCAAGCACGATGACGTTAAACTCATGTGTATGTAGTTAGTCACACATTTGCGGCTGGTGTGCATTTGTGGAGTCTAGGAGTTCTCACAGCTGCTGGTTGTGGGATTGGGTCTGTACACGAGTTGTAAGATCAAATCTTCTAGTGGAGCCTTCCGAGGTGGAAGAAGGGGAGATGTAGGACATAGAAGTCCGAACTTCCAGAAACAAACCTGCTGAGTATCGTGTCCTTCATTCATTCAGCATTCGCTTTACTTTAGCACGCATACACGTTTACAGTTCAGCACTTGCTCATACTTAGCATCGCATACACTGTTAGCACACAAGCACTTGCAAGCCTCGAACAGATTTATGTTGTACATAAATCTGTTTGAGCTGTTTTAAAATATAGGATTCAGTTCTGGTATTTTCCGCATGATTTTTAAATCATACCAGATCTGTCTCCGGTGCTCTTCTGGTTAGATGTTTTATGTGTTCAAGAACAAGAGGTATTGCACCTCAAGTGTAGTAGCAGCGCGCAAAATTTTCTAAAGTATTTTAAATGCGCGGCTGCTGATCTTTTGATCCTATTTTCGGACCAACACCCCTATGGAATTGGGAGCACGTAGCTATGGATTTTGTGACCCATTTGCCTCGCCAGCCGAGGTTGTGATGCTATTTGGGTTGTTATAGAAAGACTTTCGAAGTCGGCTCACTTAATTCCCTACAACATGAAGAGTTCTTTGAGGAAAATGGCAAAAATGTACATATATTTCGTGGTGCGACTGCATGGAGTGCCTGTGTCCATTGTTTCAGATCAAGATCCGAGGTTTACTTCCATATTTTGGAAGAGTTTGCAAATAACTTTGGGCACCATATTGGCTATGAGTACAGCCTATTATCCCCAAACCGATGGCCAATCTGAGAGATCTATCCAGACCTTGGAGGATATATTGCGAGCTGTTGTTATGGATTTCAGTGGTAGCTGGCAGGATTCGTTGTCGCTGGTTGAGTTTTCGTATAATAACAGCTACCAGGTAACGACTGTAATGGCACCATTCAAAGCATTTTATGGGAGGAAGTGCAGGTCGCCAATCTGTTGAGAAGAAGTGGGGGAGAAACAGCTGTCTTCTCCTGAATTTGTGCAGAAGATGAGAGATCAGATAGATCTGATTCGACAGCGTAAGAAAGCTGCACAAGATCACCAAGCTAGTTATGCAAATCGCAGGCCTAGGCTTTTAGAATTTCAGGTTGGAGATAGAGTTTTCTTGAAAGTTTATCTTTTCAGAAGTGTTATGATATTTGGGCACAAGGAAAAATTAGCTCATCGTTATGTTGGACCTTATGAGATTGTAGAGAGGATCGGTCCTTTGGCTTATCATTTGTTGTTGCCGCCAGATCTGTCCTCATTACATGATGTGTTTCATGTGTCTATGTTGAGGAAGTATGAGCCAGATCCTTCTCATGTGTTGAGTACTGACGAGGTGGAGCTGGATAGAACTTTGAGCTACGTTGAGTATTGAAACATACTAAACCTCTAAATTTTTTTTAAGCCGACGTGGAATAACATCTAATAAAAGCTATAAATAATGAAACATAAACTTGAAGCATTTAAAATAACGTCTCCACATTCGATAAAACGACTGCAAAATTCCTTAATCCACGTCTCACAAGCTAATCATAAAAATCAGAGTATTCAAAAACTGTTTGTGGAAAAACTGAACATGTTTAAAAGCAAATAACATGAAATAACTAAGCGGTCACGGGGTAACAGCCGCAGTGGAGCATCAGACGTCCTCACCGCCGGTCGGAGTAATATCATCAACATTATCATGCTCACCTGCACCATATAAACCTAGTGAGCCTAAAGGCCCAGCATGCTATATCCGCTAATAACAAGGTACATATAATAAAACCACATACAAGCACATAAGTGTATGGACATAATTTTCATGACATGCATGCATTAAAAGATCTTAAAACGTTAAATCATGCTGTAGTCGTACATAAATCATCATAACATATATGTTAAGGCATTGCTTGCCACTTCACCATGTCGTGATCACATGGATCCATAGGCTCTAATCGTTATACATTAACAGGGGATCCCCGGGCCCGGCTACCCGGCTAACTCCCATCGTTACTTTACCCCATCACACTTCAATTTCTCAAAAACATTTTCATACATGCCTTAACATAATTTAAACTTTCATGATGCATGTGTTTCATAAAAATCATTCAACTTTAAAACCTTGGCCCATCAATATATTCTAATTTTCTTAAAACATTACATACTTAAAATACATAACCTGGTACATATAACATTAAAAGTATATTCATGGGCCTATGCATTATTTTCCTTCGGCCCGGTCAAGGACTGGCTCAAACGACTGGCCCACTAATTCTAAGCCCCAAAGCCTCAACTCAAACTTAGAACAATCCTAAGCCCAAATCATCTTGGCCCAACAACTAAGAACAAACCCTTTTAAATTCATTTGAAGGGCTCGGCCCAATATCGTTAAAAAGGCTTAAAATTCATTAAAATAAATATCGGCCCAAAGTCCACTAATTTGGCTAAAAACCCAATTTAAATTAAAAATTCCAGCAACTTAAAATAGATTTTGACTTAAAATCATTGACCCAAAAATAATTTTGACCCGAAACTAATTTTAACTTAAAAAGTTGACTTGACCTGGCAAAAACGACCCGAACTTTAAAATAAAATAACCCGGCCCAAAAATAAAATAACTCGGACCGAACTTCAAATATTGACTCGACACTTAAACCACTCGACCCGGCCCAATTGAACCGACCCATCGGCCCAAACGAACCGGCCCAAACCAAACACTCAACCCTACACCTAAAATACACTCTCATGCACAAGCTGCCTCCGCGACCAGTCTCCGGTTTTTACGTTCGTTCTCCCTGATCCGGCCACCACTGTCGGAGACCTTCCGGCTGGACCAACCCAGGTCCAGACGGTTCTAACGTGACCGACCTTGCCTCAAACCGTGACCTAACCAGGGAGAAATGGTCGCTGCAAGTGGACGCACCAGCCATACTGCACGCCGCGCGACCACCGGCTGGTATTCTCGTTCGTTCTCCATGCTCCGGCCACCACTGCCGGAGCCCTTTCGGATGGACCACACCCAGGTCCAGGAGGTTCTAACAAGACCAACCTTGGCCCAAACCATGGCCGCAACCGGACGCACGAAGGTTGTGAACCAGACGCACGCGACACACAGTAAACACACACTGCACGGTGTAAAACTTCAAGCCACCGGTTCGACCCTTAAACCTCCACTTAGAACCATGAAAATCCACTCCTAGGACCACCATGAACCACTTAACAACAAGCCCAGACCCCTCAAGCATACCATGAACCGAAGCCATGCAAAAGAATTCAAAACCGTGAGGTGCACATGAAGAGAGACATATGATCATGGACATGTACATTGAGATCTGAAACATTCACATAAAATTCATGCATAATATTTGTAAAAACAGTATATTATGATTTATATGGTGAGAAAAGAAAGAATATAACATGCCTTGATTGATAGAGAAGCGAAAATACGTGATACCGGAGCGGAGGACAATTGGGGAGACCACACCTTTGAGTTCCAATGAAACCTTGCAAATTTTGGTCACCAAGGGGAGAAAAGAGGCTGGAGTCGGCTGGTTGGAGGATGGATTAGGGTAATTTTCGAGTTATAGGGGTGATGAGTGAATGAGAGTGTACAACAAAGACCCCTCTACCTTGTTTTAAATCAAATTAAAAGGCTTAATCCCAAAAATAACCCTCCTTTAATTAAAAAGGCCTAAAAATATTAAAAATTCAGACTCCAAGCCTTATATTTTCGTAACATGAGGTCTCTCAATTTTAAAAGTGTCATAAAAGTCATAAAAATGGCCCGTATAGGCGAAAAACGGGTCCCCCTCGGTAACCGTGCATAAAATCTCATTATTTTGGAAATTTTGCATAAAATAAAAATATTTTGCTTTAAAATATGTCTAAGGACTAAAACATTTAAATATTTTCGATTTGGTCGTCTACGGACTCGTCCCCGCTTACCGGTCTCAAACCGTACCGTAAAGCTATATGCACACGTAAAGCATAAAATTATCATATAATCACATACATGACATGCAAATCATATTAACATAAGGTTTTTCCTCCTAGTCATGCATTCAATTCACGTAATTAGGATTTCTGGGCGTTACAACTCTCCCCCCCTTATAGAAATTTCGTCCCCGAAATTAAGTTATGTACCGAAAAGCTCTGGATAGCGCGTCCGCATATCGGCCTCTGTCTCCCAGGTAGCCTCATCTGCTGAGTGATTCTGCCACCGGACCTTGACCATCGGAATCCTCCGCGCTCTAAGTCTGCGCTCTTCTCGCGCTAAGATCTGAACTGGTCGCTCCTCAAAAGATAAGTCTGGCGCCAACTGTAGCGGCTCAAAATCCAGCACATGAGATGGGTTCGGGACGTACTTCCGTAGCATCGAAATATGGAACACGTTATGCGCTGCTGACAGACTGGGTGGTAGTGCTACATGATATGCTAACGTACCGACCCTCTCCAAAATCTCAAACGGTCCAATGAATCTTGGACTGGTCTCTGGTGCTCTGCCTTGACCTGCTGACAGGTCAAACACTCTGATACAAATCGTTCGATATCCCTCTTCATCCCTGGCCACCAGTAAATAGTCTGCAAATCCCTGTACATCTTCGTACTCCCTGGGTGAATGGAATACGTCGATGCATGGGCCTCTGATAAGATCTCAGCTCTCAACTGCCCAGTATTGGGTACCCACATGCGACCCCTGAAACGAGTAATCCCATCCTCGACTGTGCACAAACCTCGTCCTCTAGCCTCATCTCTCTGTCTCCACTGCTGTAACTGCTCATCTGCAGCCCGGCCGTCCCTAATCCGATCTCGAAGAGTCGGCTGAACTGTGAGTGCTGCGAGGCTAGGCGCACGTCCTTTTGCATAAAACTCCAATCCAAATCTCTGAATCTCCGTCTGTAGTGGTCGCTCCACTGATAAACACGCCACCACTGAAGTCCCCGGCCGTCCCTAATCCGATCTCGAAGAGTCGGCTGAACTGTGAGTGCTGCGAGGCTAGGCGCACGTCCTTTTGCATAAAACTCCAATCCAAATCTCTGAATCTCCGTCTGTAGTGGTCGCTCCACTGATAAACACGCCACCACTGAAGTCTTCCGGCTCAAAGCGTCTGCTACCACATTAGCCTTACCTGGATGGTAGCTAATGTCACAGTCATAGTCCTTCACCAACTCTAGCCATCTGCGCTGCCTCATGTTCAGCTCCTTCTGGGTGAAGAAGTACTTGAGGCTCTTATGGTCGGTGAAAATCTGACACTTCTCGTCGTACAGATAGTGTCTCCAAATCTTCAGTGCAAACACTACTGCTGCAAGCTCCAGATCATGCCTCGGATAGTTCTGCTCATAACTCTTCAGTTGTCTCGATGCATACGCAATAACCTTACCTCTCTGCATCAGAACTGCACCCAAACCTCTCAAAGAAGCATCTGTATAAACCATAAACTCCTCGTGGTCCACTGGCATCGCTAATACTGGCGCTGAAGTAAGGGCCTCCTTCAGCTGATCAAAGCTCCTCTGACAGTCGACACTCCACACATACTTCGCATTCTTCTTGGTCAAGGCTGTCAAGGGCACTAAAATAGAAGAGAAGCCCTTGATAAATTTGCGATAGTAACCTGCCAAGCCTAAGAAACTACGAATATCCGCTGCATTCTTCGGAATTACCCAGTTCTGCACTGCTTCCACTTTCGATGGGTCGACAGAAATCCCATCTCTCGACACAATATGCCCCAAGAAAGCCACATGCTCTAGCCAAAACTCGCATTTGCTGAACTTGGCATATAACTTGTTCTCCCTCAAAGTCTGTAAAGCTGTCTGCAAGTGCTGTCTATGCTCCTCAAAGCTCCTCGAATAAATCAGGATGTCGTCGATAAACACAATGATGAACTGGTCTAGATACTGCCTGAATACCCTGTTCATGAGATCCATGAAAATCGCTGGGACGTTCGTCAGACCAAACGGCATCACCAAGAACTCGTAGTGGCCGTATCGTGTCCGAAAAGCAGTCTTGGACACGTCCTCCTCTCTAACTCTCAGCTGATGATAGCCAGATCTCAGATCAATCTTCGAGAACACTGAAGCTCCCTGCAACTGATCGAATAAATCCTCAATCCTCGGGAGTGGATATCTGTTCTTCACGGTAACCCTGTTCAACTCCCGGTAGTCAATGCACAGCCTCATGCTACCATCCTTCTTCTTCACAAACAGAACTGACGCGCCCCATGGAGAAAAACTAGGGCGAATGAACCTCTTGTCAAGCAACTCCTGAATCTGCTCTTTAAGCTCCTTCATCTCGGTAGGAGCTAATCGATACGGTGCCTTAGAGATAGGCACGGTACCCGGCATCAGCTCAATCAAAAACTCCACCTCTCTCTCTGGTGGAACTCCTGTGACATCGTCGGGGAAAACATCTGCGAAATCCCTGACTACCTCCACATCAGACAACGAAGGGCCTGCTGAATCTCCTGGAGCAGTAACACTGGCCAAGAACGCCTGACATCCGTGCTCAAGCAGCTTCCTGGCCTGTAAGAAGGATATAAATCTAGGCTTCCGCGGTCTCCTAGATGCCTTAAATAAGAAGGCCTCCTGCCCTGGCGGTCGGATAGAAACTGTCCGCCTCTGAAAATCAATCACTTCTCCGAACTCTGTCAGCCAATCCATGCCTAGGATGAGATCAAATCCTGACATCGGCAACACAACTAGATCTGCTTGGACCGCATGATCCTGGAACATCATCGTCAATCCTTGAACCACACTGGTCGTCAACAACTCCTCTCCTGAAGGGACCGTCACTGCGAGAGCCATACCCAAACTCTCCGGTATAATACCCATCCTCTGCGTGAACGCACTCGAAATAAACGAGTGAGTCGCCCCTGAGTCTAGTAGTGCAAGGGTAGTAACGCCAAGTACACGAATCTCACCTGAAATGGACACAACACACAGGCACGCGCTTACCGTTAAACTAGGTCTCAACAGGTAGTTCAGATGCCTAACACATATTCTAGGTTAGCTAGCCCTACAGTCCAAGTTCGCATAGAAGTCCTAGAAGGCATACAGTTCCACTAAGTTCAACCAGTCTAAGGCATGAATCTCCTAGTAGTGTTCTACTCAGCATGAAATTTGTTCACAGCAAACGCTAAGCTCACAAATCATAGAAATGAAGGAAATCTTAAAGAGAAGTACCCGTAAGTAAGGTAGTGTATGGGTCTGCCTCCTCTGTCTGCATCACAAAGACACGACCCGTGGTCTGTCTCTTCTTCGGGCAATCCCTAGAAACGTGTCCCGGTTCCTTGCAATGATAGCACTTTCCTGATCCTGCCATGCATGGTTCGGGATGCTGCTTGTTGCATTACTTGCAGGTCGGATATGTCTGATATCCTCCGGGCTTAGGGGCGCTGGCCCCCTGCTGCTGTGGCCTCTGCTGGCCCTGTGGTCGATACTGCTGTTGTCCTTGCTGAGTTGGGCCCTTAGAAGGCCCCTGGAATGGTTTCTTCACTGGAGGATGCGAAGACTGGCCTCTGACAGGCGGCTGAAACTGCCTCTTCCTCTGATAGTCCTCCCTCATATCCTTCGGCCCCTCTCGGACCGGTAATCCCTGTTCACTGCCGCCATATAGGTCTCCATGTCCGCCATGTTGACATCGTGGCGGATGTCAGGTCTCAGTCCATCAGTGAACTGCCTCAGCTTCTCACTCTCTATGGTGGCAATCGCGGGTACAAAGGGGCATCCTCGCTCAAACTGCTGAACATACTCTGCAACAGATTTGTCTCCCTGCCGGAGACTCATAAACTCCTGAATCAGCTGGCTCCGGGCATCCACTGTAAAGTACTTCTCAAAGAAAACCTTCTTGAACTCTCCCCAGGTCAAGCTCTCCAGATGTAGTCCAACCACTGTTCCCTTCCACCAAAGAGCAGCATCTGCCTTCAGCATAAAAATCGCACAACGGACCTTGTCGGCGTCCGTCAGACCCATGAAATCGTAGATAGTCTCCATGGATCGGATCCACTCCTCAGCGACGAGCGGATCTGTAGTTCCAGTAAACTCCTTAGGTCCCTGCTTGCGGAACTTCTCTGCGACGTCCTCCTCGTGCGACTTCTCGCCGGATCGCTCCGTCTGACGCTCCAATAGTCTAGTGATCCCGGCTAACATCTCCACGTTAGCCCTCTCAAACGGCGTCATCTGGACTGGTGGTGGAGGAGGCAAGTCATCATCCTGCTGCTGCTCTCTAACGCGACGGGGAGGCATTGTTCTGGTACACCAAAGCCTTATAACGTAAATCTAAGTGCATGACCAGGCGTCTAACATTTAAAATCTAAGATAGAACTAAGGCAAAGATAAACATGCAGCATGCAACATATACATTAAACTAAAAAATAACTCACAGACTGGCAGTGCGACCTCCGAGCTCCACGCAGCAGGCTAATACCCCACCAGAACCACCGCTCTGATACCAAGTTGAAACATACTAAACCTCTAAATTTTTTTTTAAGCCGACGTGGAATAACATCTAATAAAAGCTATAAATAATGAAACATAAACTTCAAGCATTTAAAATAACGTCTCCACATTCGATAAAACGACTGCAAAATTCCTTAATCCACGTCTCACAAGCTAATCATAAAAATCAGAGTATTCAAAAACTGTTTGCGGAAAAACTGAACATGTTTAAAAGCAAATAACATAAAATAACTAAGCGGTCACGGGGTAACAGCCGCAGCGGAGCATCAGACGTCCTCACCGCCGGTCGGAGTAATATCATCAACATTATCATGCTCACCTGCACCATATAAACCTATAAAAGAACATGTGAGTCGTATCCATGAAGTGAGAGCCGTTAAATTCGATTGATCAATATATAAACCAACGTACATGGCGGTGTGGTTCACCCGACCTTACCTCGGGATCCCTATATGTCACACCTCTATGCTTGCCACTTCACCATGTCGTGATCACATGGATCCATAGGCTCATAATCGTTATACATTAACAGGGGATCCCTGGGCCTGGCTACCCAGCTAACTCCCATCGTTACTTTACCCCACCACACTTCAATTTCTCAAAAACATTTTCATACATGCCTTAACATAATTTAAACTTTCATGATGCATGCGTTTCATAAAAATCATGCAACTTTAAAACCTTGGCCCATCAATATATTCTAATTTTCTTAAAACATTACATACTTAAAATACATAACCTGGTACATATAACATTAAAAGTATATTCATGGGCCTATGCATTATTTTTCTTCGGCCCGGTCAAGGACTGGCTCAAACGACTGGCCCACTAATTCTAAGCCCCAAAGCCTCAACTCAAACTTAGAACAATCCTAAGCCCAACTCATCTTGGCCCAACAACTAAGAACAAACCCTTTTAAATTCATTTGAAGGACTCGGCCCAATATCGTTAAAAAGGCTTAAAATTCATTAAAATAAATATCGGCCCAAAGTCCACTAATTTGGCTAAAAACCCAATTTAAATTAAAAATTCCAGCAACTTAAAATAGATTTTGACTTAATCATTGACCTAAAAATAATTTTGACCCGAAACTAATTTTAACTTAAAAAGTTGACTTGACCCGACAAAAACGACCCGGACTTTAAAAATAAAATAACCCGGCCCAAAAATAAAATAACTCGGATCGAACTTCAAATATTGACTGGACACTTAAACCACTCGACCCGGCCCGATTGAACCGACCCATCGGCCCAAACGAACCGGCCCAAATTAAACACTCAACCCTAAACCTAAAATACACTCTCCTGCACAAGCTGCCTCCGCGACCAGTCTCAGGTTTTTACGTTCGTTCTCCCTGCTCCGGCCACCAATGCCGGAGCCCTTCCGGCTGGACCACCCCAGGTCCAGACGGTTCTAACGTGACCGACCTTTCCTCAAACCGTGACCTAACCAGGGAGAAATGGTCGCTGCAAGTGGACGCACCAGCCATACTGCGCGCCGCGCGACCACCTGCTGGTATTCCCATTCGTTCTCCATGCCCCGGCCACCAATGCCGGAGCCCTTCTGTCTGGTCCACCCCCAGGTCCAGGCGGTTCTAACAAGACCAACCTTGGCCCAAACCGTGGCCGCAACTGGACACACGAAGGTTGTGAACCAGACGCACGCGACACACAGTAAACACACACTGCACGGTGTAAAACTTCAAGCCACCGGTTCGACCCTTAAACCTCCACTTAGAACCATGAAAAGCCACTCCTAGGACCACCATGAACCACTTAACAATGAGCCCAGACCCCTCAAGCTGACCATGAACCTAAGCCATGCAAAAGAATTCAAAACCGTGAGGTGCACATGAAGAGAGACATATGATCATGGACATGTACATTGAGATCTGAAACATTCACATAAAATTCATGCATAATCTTTGTAAAAACAGTATATTATGATTTATATGATGAGAAAAGAAAGAATATAACATGCCTTTATTGATAGAGAAGCGAGAATACGTGATACCGGAGCGGAGGACAATGGAGAAGACCACACCTTAGAGTTTCAATCCAAAACTTGCAAGAGTTTGGTCACCTTGGGGAGGAGTGATTAATTGAGTTGAATTTGGGATTAATCACATGTTTTTGAGGGAATTACGAAGGGAATATGGTTCCTGCTGATTCATCAGTCGCAGCGCTAGTAAAGGAAGCGAGAAATATCGAAATGTGGTGAAGTCAACGCTGGTCAACGGTACTGTAGCTACCTACTGGTGTTTGCATCGGTAGGGTGACGTAGGCGTGACGCGTTGCATCTGCTGGTTTTAGTTCGTTTCGAAGGGTTGCTGCTGGCCGATATTGCTTTTGGCGCGAGAATGATTGAGGAAGCGACACGTGTTGGTCAACGTTTTTGAGTGTTGACTAGGGGATTCAGCAGTTGTGTTAGATAGGAGTGACCAGTTGCTGATAGTAACGCTTGCGTGTGCCTTGCGTCATAGTGAGAAACCAGCAGCAGGAGTTTCTCACATGCAACTGCTGGTGTTTGCATGCGTCGTTGTTTTGTGAAGCGTCTCTTACGCACGCGGTAACCAGCTGCGAGAGTTTTCCTTATGCACCTGCTGGTTTTGTAAGTGCATCGATTGGATTTGTTTGTGTAGGCGCGGCGACGTCGTTTGATTAAGTTAAAACGCTGCGCTTTTGGATGTTGCAGCTGGAACCAGTTGTTGGTTGTTTTGAAGAGATCTGCTGCCTGCTGGTATAACGCTGCGGCATCGTTTTGTTTAGTTGGAGCGGTGTCGTTTCGAGATTGTAGTTTCGTATGCAGCATTTTATTGCTTCTGCTGGATTTTAACGAAAGAAAGAGATGGTACCTGCTGGTCGATACCTGCTGGTCTTGTCGACTGAATTGATGATCAGCAGACGTTGGATTTGGGAGATTATTTATAGAAGTGTTGTTCGACACTTAGAATTATTTTGAACCAGACATTCCTTATCTCCTCTTTTCCAAACCCTCGATTATCTACTGTTCACCGTCACTTTCAATCGCCATTTCCCGTCGATTCCAGCCTCTGCTTTTAACGTTCTTGGTGGCGCTGGACTCCTTGCAACTTGCTCTTTCGATTGATACTAGTTTGGAAGCTAAGAGAAACGAGTTGAGAAATCCCGAAGGCCCTGCTCGTTCGTCAGTTGCTGGTTTCGTTGAGCAGATTCTGCCGTCGTTTCTTTTGAACTTTTGGGTGAGCATTTCTTGTAGTTTGAACTCGGTTTTTAGTAGTTAATGCCTGCGTGGAAGTGTAGGATTGAAGTATACTTCTGGCCGTAGGATTAACGTGATTGTGTAGCAGAATTGAGCTAAGATATTGAGTACCTGTAACAGATTTCAGCATTTGTGGGAAGTCCCTGCTGCGTGGATTGAACCAGGAGAAATCTGGTTGCTTGGCCGTGTGTTGCCGTGACTTTGTTGAGAAATCTGTTAGGTAAATTGAAGAAGAAATGTACTAATTGAGCAGCACTTACAGCTTGAGAGTGAATGTCAGGCCCCGTGCTAATTATCGACAATTAACACATAATAAGCGCATAAACACGGAAGCTAAAAATCAGGGCTTAAATTTTTCGAAATACTATGGGCCTGAACTTCAAATCATACATTCAAAATATTCAATACTCAAAATATGAGTTAACTCAAGCTCATACAACAAGTAACCATATAATATCAATTCAAAAGACAGATCCCCAAATACATGATAACACGGGGCATCCCCCGGTTCAATACATATCATAAATAAACTGGGACTCAGGGATGCGAGGATCGATCAGCTGAACTTCCACTCTGCCCAGCTAGGTTACCTGAAACTCCTGCAAATGGG
>KV005120.1:43594-58073 GCA_001598015.1 Dorcoceras hygrometricum
CTGGTGTTGGCATCGGTAGGGTGACGTAGGCGTGACGTGTTGCATCTGCTGGTTTTAGTTCGTTTCGAAGGGTTGCTGCTGGCCGATATTGCTTTTGGCGCGAGAATGATTGAGGAAGTGACACGTGTTGGTCAACGTTTTTGAGAGTTGACTAGGGGATTCAGCAGTTGTGTTAGATAGGAGGGACCAGCTGCTGATAGTAACGATTGCGTGTGCCTTGCGTCACAGTGAGAAACCAGCAGTAGGAGTTTCCCACATGCAACTGCTGGTGTTTGCATGCGTCGTCGTTTTGTGAAGCGGTTATTTCGCAACGAGAATGATTGAGGAAGTGACACGTGTTGGTCAACGTTTTTGAGTGTTGACTAGGGGCTTCAGCAGTTGTGTTAGATAGGAGTGACCAGCTGCTGATAGTAACGCTTGCGTGTGCCTTGCGTCATAGTGAGAAACCAGCAGCAGGAGTTTCTCACATGCAACTGCTGGTGTTTGCATGCGTCGTCGTTTTGTGAAGCGTTTATTTCGCAAGTAGTAACCAGCTGCGAGAGTTTTCCTTATGCACCTGCTGGTTTTGTAAGTGCATCGACTGGATTTGTTTGTGTAGGCGCGGCGACGTCGTTTGATTAAGTTAAAACGCTGCGCTTTGGATGTTGCAGCTGGAACCAGTTGTTGGTTGTTTTGAAGAGATCTGCTGCCTGCTGGTATAACGCTGCGGCGTCGTTTTGTTTAGTTGGAGCGGTGTCGTTTCGAGATTGTAGTTTCGTATGCAGCATTTGATTGCTTCTGCTGGCTTTTAACGAAAGAAAGAGATGGTACCTGCTGTCGATACCTGCTGGTCTTGTCGACTGAATTGATGATCAGCAGACGTTGGATTTGGGAGATTATTTATAGAAGTGTTGTTCGACACTTAGAATTATTTTGAACCAGACATTCCTTATCTCCTCTTTTCCAAACCCTCGATTATCTACTGTTCACCGTCACTTTCAATCGCCATTTACCGTCGATTCCAGCCTCTGCTTTTAACGTTCTTGGTGGCGCTGGACTCCTTGCAACTTGCTCTTTCGATTGATACTAGTTTGGAAGCTAAGAGCAACGAGTTGAGAAATCCTGAAGGCCCTGCTCGTTCGTGAGTTGCTGGTTTCGTTGAGCAGATTCTGCTATCGTTTCTTTTGAGCTTTTGGGTGAGCATTTCTTGTAGTTTGAGCTCGGTTTTTAGTAGTTAATGCCTGCGTGGAAGTGTAGGATTGAAGTATACTTCTGGCCGTAGGATTAACGTGATTGTGTAGCAGAATTGAGCTAAGATATTGAGTACCTGTAACAGATTTCAGCATTTGTGGGAAGTCCCTGCTGCGTGGATTGAACCAGGAGAAATCTGGTTGCTTGGCCGTGTGTTGCCGTGACTTTGTTGAGAAATCTGTTAGGTAAATTGAAGAAGAAATGTACTAATTGAGCAGCACTTACAGCTTGAGCGTGAACATGACTGAATCGATGTTGTGGAATGTGTGGTGTTGTTGTTATGTGTTTATGTGGAACAGCTGTTGATTTGATTGAACTCGATATTCTGTTTTCACGTATTATGATTTTATGCATTGAGCATTGATATTTATTGGCATACATGCATACATATTTGGCCTTGACAGATTTGATTGATGACCCAAGCCACGTTGGAGCTGATCAACAGATGTGTTGTGCACCAGTCCAACGCTATCATCGGAGCGGTGACTACTGAATATGAGTGTCTACCACCGAGCTGTGATGGGCTGACGGGCCCCGATGATCATGGACCGATGATTTCCCGGTTGACAGACCGTGGTATTGAGGCGACTTGATATGTTTTGCCGGTTGATAGACTGGCCTAGTTGACCGTTTTCCTTTGACAACCACATGCATTTCATAGAATTGATTGTTAGCATGTTGCATGCGTAGCTGTTTGATAGCTCTTCGTACTGAGGCTTGACCTCGTACTTGTTTCCTGCTTTTGTTTTGTTTGGGTCTGTGATGCCCATTTGCAGGAGCTTCAGGTAACCAAGCTGGACCGAGTGGAAGTTCAGCTGGTCGATCCCCACGTCCCTGAGTCCCAGTCTATGTATATGATATGTATTGAGCCTGGGAATGCCCCGTGTTATCATGTATTGGGGATCTGTATTTGATTGATATTATGTTGTTACCTGTTGCGTTTGAGTTTGAGTCAACTCATATTTTAATTATCGCTATTTGAATGTATGATTTGAGTTCAGGCCCATGGTATTTCGAAAAATTTTTAAGCCCTGATTTTAAGCTTCCGTGTTTATGCGCTTATTATGTGTTAATTGTTAGTAATTAGCACGGGGCCTGACAGTAACCGTGCATAAAATCTCATTATTTTGGAAATTTTGCATAAAATAAAAATATTTTGCTTTAAAATATGTCTAAGGACTAAAACATTTAAATATTTTCGATTTGGTCGTCTCCGGACTCGTCCCCGCTTACCGGTCTCAAACCGTACCGTAAAGATATATGCACACGTAAAGCATAAAATTATCATATAATCACATACATGACATGCAAATCATATTAACATAAGGTTTTTCCTCCTAGTCATGCATTCAATTCACGTAATTAGGATTTCTGGGCGTTACACGTATCCCTTGCAGATTCTGGACAGGAAGGAGAAACAACTCAGGAAGAAGAACATTTCCTTGGTGATGGTCCAGTGGAGCAATCATGGTAGAGAAGAAACCACGTGGGAGTTAGAGGAGAAAATGCAACATGAATGGCCACATCTGTTTGGGTAGATTTTGCATTAACTCCAGTAGCTAGTTTGCTTATTGTTTTGCCCAGTTATCTTGAATTCTTGGTTAGTAGCCTCTTGTTGCGTGTTAGAGGTTGCTGGTTGTATTGTGCATAGCGTGATTATCTATTGTTGGTTATTTTGTTGAGTTTTGTTCAGTTCTAGAGTTGTTGTTTGATTTCGAGGACGAAATCTTAATTTCAGTGGGGGAAATGTGAGACCCGAAAGATTTGTGGAATTAATTAAACTAATTAATCGAGTTTAGTATAGACGAGATCTGACGTGAGCAGATTTGGTATGGGCCAGATTTGAGTTGGTATACTTGGTGAACGTATCGGGTCTCTATGCGTGCGTTTGGAAACAGCTCTGGACATTTGGAGAGTTCTGTGAGGTAGTAATCAGATTTAGGGAGTTGAGAAGTGCTATTTGGTGACTTCGGCTTTAGCGTTGGTTGATGGTAATCAAGGATGGTGGTAAAATTTGGTTGTCAAAAACCATTCTGGGTACGTGTGAGGACTAGAATTTGATAAGTACGATTTATTAGCTAATCAGATTTGGTTAGAGTTAGCTAATTGAGTTTCTGAGTATCGAGTTTTCAGATTTGAAGACTTGGTGATTTTTCAGAATTTCAGTTTTGAGCGGGATCTGGATGTTCAGATCTGTCCCTTGTGTGTATGCATGAATTGTCGCAAGCAGGGAGCGAAACGCTGTCGTTTCAGGTGCAAGTCAGGTATGGCGTTGCGAGAGGTAATGCGACATCGTATCGGGTGTTCAGACTTGACGCTTACTGAGTGGAATCTGTTCAGCGGGCGCGATCAGATGTCAATGTTGGTCAACGGTACTGTGTAGACTAGTGCATTTGATGATACAGATGTGACCAAGATCTGAGTAGAATTAGCGGGATCTGTTGAGATAGCGGACTCCGATGATATGTCGTTTTGATAAGTTGGAGCGACGTCGTTTTTGATGAGAAGCGCGTGTTTTGTTGGAGATCAGATCTTAGTTAGCGTTGACAGACGTGCATGAAAGTTGAGGACAGAATTGAGCGACTTCTGCCTTAGTGATGAGATCTGAATTAGTCGATGAATTGACTTCTGCTGAAGCTTTGATTTGGGGATTTAAATATAAGTGCTGATCGACACTTAGAATATTTTTGAACCTTATATTCCTTATCCTCATCCCCGATAACCCTCGATTGTTACTGTTCACCCGAACCCTATTTCCGTCGACTGCCATTGTTTTAAGCCGCGGTTTGAAGCAAGATTGGTAGCGCTGAGCTCGTCTTCTCTAGGGCTTTCGATTTATACCAGTTTGGAGATTGGAGTTGCCGGATATGAGGAGCGCGAAGTTGTTGCAGTGTTCGTAGGTCTTTGCTATTGTGAACCAGTATTTCTTCTGTTCTTTAACAACTTTGGATTCGAACTTGTGGTAGCTGCTGCTGAGTTTCGTGAAGCTGCTTGGACAGTAGACTTGATTTGGTTGCTGCTCCCTTGTTGTGGTGATATCTGTTGAGGTAGAAGCTGATTTGAGGTACGAATTGAGCTATATTAAGCAGTTTCGATATCAGCTTTGGGAATATTTTTTGTCGTGTATTAGCGGTTGTGTTTTGCATTGATTGCTGCTTATGTGCTCATATCTGTTTGTGCGTGTGAGTATATGCATGGATTTTAAGCATGAGTCTGCTGTGCATTCATGCATACATATTGAGCCTGATTTCCTTTGAAAGCTGAATTCCCTTTACACGTTGTGATCGGTCGGTTGAGTCGTCGTTCCTGAAAGGTCCAACACTGTTTTTGATGTGGTGGCCAGCTGAGTCGTTGTGCCTGAATACCACACTGCCTTGTGATGGTCGGCTGAGTCGTCGTACCTGAAGATCACAAGATGATGATGATTGATGAGATCTTCACAGCTGAGTCGTTGTGCTATTATTTTTGCCTACCGATGATTCTTGGTAGCCCTTACATGCATTGCACGATTGAGATATTGCATTGTCTGATATGATAGATGCTTTTATTGTGCTCTTCGTACTGAGGTTTGACCTTGTATTATTTTTCCTGCTTTTTTGTGTTCTTGGGTCTGTGCCTTCCATTGCAGGAGCCGCAGGTAATCTGGCTGGGCAGAGTGGAGATTCAGCTAGTAGATCCCCATTTGGTTGAGTCCCAGTTTATTTGTATTATGTATCGAACCAGGGTATGCCCTGAGTTTCTATGTATTTTTTGAATCTGGTTCTTGAGATTAATTGCTTATCTGTTTGTTGTTGGATTTGAGTAAATCCTATTTTGAGTATGAATATTTTGAATAATGATTTTTATTGTTCAGGCCCAACATTATCGAAAATTTTAGCCCACATTTTATGATTCTTCCGCATGATTATGACTAATTGTTGTATTAGCGCACGTGGCCTGACATTTTTGGTATCAGAACTCAAACTGGGATAAGCTCGTTTCCTTTTGATCACACTTGAGTCTAGGCACAGAGTTTGAGTTTTGATTTTGACCGACTCTGTGATTGTGTGATTTGATTATCTACCTCTGTGATTTATCTGCTTGTTTTCTTACCTCTGAGTTTTGGTAGATGCCGTCGAGGAGAGGTAGGAGTAGGATTGCTAGGCAGATAGATGGGGAGTCTAGAGCCTCGGACAGTGATGAGGATGTTGAGCAACAGGGTATCCCTTTGCGTCGCCAACATAGACAGGCTGAGGTAGAGGTGGATGATGTGACCCGACATATTGGAGAGATGGAACTAGTGTTGGCTAGGTTCCAGAGAATGAAACCCCCGACGTTTACTGGTGTCGAGGCTGGTCTGTTGTCGGAAGGCTGGCTTGAGCACATGGAAGAGTTGTTTGACATAGTGGAGTACTCGCAAGAACGGAGACTGAAGTTATCAGTGTTGCAGTTGAGGGAGCATGCGCAGCGCTGGTGGAAGGGTACTTCTCGTGTCATGAGAGAGACTGGAGTTGTGAAATCCAGTCGGAGAGCTTCTGTGCAGCTTTTAGACAGGAGTATACCCCTAAGTCTTTCTATAACAACCGTGAGAGGGAGTTTGACAATCTGAAGCAAGGGAACTTGAGGGTGGCCGAGTATGCCAGGCAGTTTTCTTCGCTGTTGTCGTATGTTCCCCATGTTGTGAACCAGAAGAGGACGAAGAGGAACAAGTTTTTGAGAGGGTTGAGGCCCTAGTTGTTCCGCATGGTGTTAGATGGTTCCCCTGCGACGTATGCTGAGGCAGTGGACAGAGCAGTGGATATTGAGAAGAGTCTGATGGAGGTGTAGAATCAGGTTCAGCCGACAGTTGGACGTAGTTTTCAACCTGTACCGGAAGCGATGCCTTCTTTTCAATCTCCTCAAGTGCCACAATAGTCGAATCGTCAGAGGTTCAAGCCCCAAGGGAAACAGTTTAAGAAGCGTTCGAACTCGAGTTCTTTTGGATCAGTGAGTTCTGGTGGCAGTGGCTCCGGAGGAGGACTTGTGGACATTGTGGAGGTCGTCATATGACTTCACAGTGTCGTGGAGTTCAGGGCCTTTGCCATAACTATGGGCAGCCTGGATATTTTGCTCGAGTGTATCCGGCTGGAGGACAGTCTTTAAGTCAGTCGCAGCAAGGTTTCGCTGGTGGTTCTTCACAGTGACCGCAACCTTTTGCTCAGTCCCAACGTTCTGGATTCCAACCCGTGAACCGTCTAGGTTTGGTGGACCTTAGAGACCTCAGTTTCCAGGACCGCAATAGGCTCAGATGAACGCCTTGACGAGTGAGAAAGCGGCTGATATGCCTGAGAAGATTATTATAGGTACTTGTACTATCTTTGATTTTTCTGCACGAGTTTTGTTTGATACTGGAGCATCACACTCCTTTATTTCTGAGTTGTTTGTGTATGAGTGTGGGTTGAGTTCTTTCCCACTGTGTGATGTTGTCTCTGTATCTACCCGTGCTGGCGTGAGTTTGTTGTCCCGTGAGGTGGTGTTGGATTGTGTTCTTAGGTTTGATGAGCATGTGTTGGTGACCAATCTGATTGTTTTGGGATTAGAGATTTTGATTGTATCTTGGGAATGGATGTGTTGTCCAGTTATAGAGCAACAATGGATTGTTTCCAGGTGTAGTGAGATTTAGGCCTGAATTTGGAGAGAAATGGGATTTCTATGGGCTGATTCGCGACCTAAGATTCCTTTTGTGTCTGTCATGGAAATGTTTATTTTGTTGTCGCTAGAGAATTCAGGGTTTATGATCTATGCCTTGGATGTTTCCCGAGCATCGCGAGTAGAGTTGAGCGATGTTCCGATTGCTCGAGAGTTTCCCGACGTGTTTCTGGATGAGATTCCTGGATTCCCTCCGAGACGAGAGATTGACTTCAGCATAGAGTTGGTGCCAGGAACAGCCCCGATTTCTAGAGCTCCGTATCTGTTGGCGCCGGCTGAGTTGAAGGAACTCAAAGAGCAGTTGCGTGATCGTTTAGAGAAGGGCTTCATTAGACCGAGTATATCGCCCTGGGGAGCTCCGATTCTTTTTGTGAAGAAGAAGGATGGATCTATGAGGATGTGTGTGGATTTTCGGCAGTTGAACAGAGCGACGATTGAAAACAAGTATCCGTTGCCGAGGATTGATGACTTGTTTGACCAGTTGCAAGGATCTGCTGTATACTCTAAAATTGATATGTGGTCTGGTTATCATCAGTTGCGGATCAGAGACGCTGATGTGGCGAAGACGACATTCAGGACTAGATATGGGCATTATGAGTTTTTGGTGATGCCTTTTGGATTGACGAATGCTCTTGCTGTCTTCATGGATTTGATGAATCGCGTCTTCAGTGAGTATATCGATCGTTTTGTGATTGTCTTCATATACTTGGTGTATTCGAAGAACTTCAGAGAGCATAAAGAGCACTTGAGATTGGTTTTGCAGAAACTGAGAGACTCACAGCTGTATGCGAAGTTCAGCAAGTGTGAATTCTGGCTGGATAGAGTTGTCTTTTTGGGTCATGTTATTTCAGCACAAGGAATTTCCGTGGATCCGAGTAAGGTCGAAGCAGTTCTTAACTGGGAGCGACCTAGGAATGTTTCCGAGATCCGTAGTTTCTTGGGTTTGGCTTGCTATTATAGGAGTTTTGTTGAGAAGTTCTATTCGATAGCTAGGCCGATGACTCAGTTGACCCAGAAAGATAGGAAGTTCGTTTGGACTGATGAGTGTGAGTCGAGTTTCCAGTTGCTTAAGGAGAAGTTGACTACTGCTCCTGTGTTAGCTTTGCCTTTGGGTTCTGGAGGTTTTGTAGTTTGCTCTGATGCTTCTCTGAGTGGTTTGGGTTGTGTGCTGATGCAGAACGGGTTTGTGATAGCCTATGCGTCTCGACAGTTGAAGCCCCATGAGACGAGATACCCGTTCATGATTTAGAGTTAGCTGTGATAGTGTTTGCCTTGAAGATTTGACGTCACTATTTGTATGGTGAGGAGTTTGTGGTGTACATCGACCACAAGAATTTGAAGTATATCTTCACGCAGTCAGATTTGAATATGAGGCAACGCCGCTGGATGGAGTTGCTGAAGGATTTTGAGTGTGAGATTCAGTATCAGCCTGGGCGAATGAATTTAGTGGCCGATGCTTTGAGTAGGAAAGCCCAACCGGCGATGTTGACGTCGATGAGTATATCCAAAGTCCATGAAGACTTGGGGACTTCTGGATGGAGTTTTCAGTCAGGTGATCAGTGTTTCGTGGTTTCTTCTTTTCAGATCGAACCACAGATTGTAGCAGACATTAGAGCAGTGCAGAGGACTGATCCGTATGTGCATGAGTTGAAGATTAAGGCTCAGAATGGTCAGTTGGAGGATTTTTTTGTTGCTTCTAATGGATGATTGAGATTTCGAGGTAGATTGGTGGTTCCGAATTTGATTGATTTGAAGGAAGCATCTTGAATGAAGCTCATTGTAGTCGATACAGTGTGCATCCGGGCGAGAAGAAGATGTATCATGCCTTGAAGTCGCACTATTGGTGGAAGGTATGAGGAATGACATCACTGGATGTGTAGCTCGATGTTTGAATTGCCAACAGGTCAAGACTGAGAGGATGAGACCTGGTGGATTGCTATAGAGTTTAGAAGTGCCTCAGTGGAACTTGGAGAAAATCTCCATGGATTTCGTGACTCATTTGCCTCGATCGAGTAGGGGATGTGATGTTGTTTGGGTTGTTCTTGATAGACTTTCGAAGTCAGCCCATTTCATTCCCTACGATTTCATTCCCTACGATGTGAGGTGTTCGGTGAAGAAAATGGCGCGACTGTACATTGACCATGTGGTGAGATTGCATGGAGTGCCGGTTTCGATAGTGTCTGATAGAGATCCAAGTACTTCCCGATTCTGAAAGAGCTTGCAGGCAGCGATGGGTTCGAGATTGGCTATGAGTACAGCCTATCACCCACAGACAGATGGTCAATCTGAGAGGACCATTCAGATTTTAGAAGATATGCTACGAGCAGTTGTTTTGGATTTCACTGGTGGCTGGCAGGATTCCTTGTCCTTAGTTGAGTTTTCTTATAACAACAGCTACCAGGTGACTATTGGGATGGCCCCTTTTGAGGCTTTATATGGTCGTAAGTGTAGATCACCGATCTGCTGGGAAGAGATTGGTGAGAAGCAGTTGTCTACTCCTGAGTTTGTGCAGCACATGAAGGATCAGATTGAGTTGATTCGGAGTAGGATGAAAGCTTCTCAAGATCGACATGCGAGCGTATTGCTCTCCGTACTGGGGTCATGGTCCCTCTGGGGCTGGTGTTTTGTTTGCCTGTGTGTTGTCTAGGGTTTTCCATGGGTTTCTCAGCTGGTCGTGGAGATGATTCAGCTGGTGGTTCCTTGGGAGGTGGATAGAGTGTCCCAATTATATATATTGGTTTATATGTATATTAGGCAGTAGAGTCATCGCAGGGGAATGCCCCGAGGATGTGATGTTCTATTGCTAATTTGAGACTTAGGTCTGGGAGTCGCTCGATGCTTGTATTTGTTATTGTATCTGCTGTTTTTGGTTTTTCGATTGTTGTAAAATCCATATTTTGAGTATTAATGTATTTTTAAATTATGTTTTCTAAGTCAGGCAAAAGCGAAAAATTTTAGCCACTTTTAAATGCTTCCGCTATTGCTTATTGCATGGTTAATCTCTGTATTATACACCGGACCTGACAATACTCCTCATAATGAGGAGGCATAGCTGGACGAAATGAGAAGACTCGAGGAGGAGGTCCAGTGTTTGAGAGAGATGAGGTCGGATCTCCCACCGCCTCAGGAATCTACAGTACCCTTCTCGATGGAGGTACTAGCTGCTGAGATCCCTCAAATTTTAAGTTCCCTAACGTAGGAGAATATTATGGCGTGGGGGATCCTGAGGAGAACCTTTCTTGGGTCAAGAATGCGGTGTTATTACACCAATATGGTGATCCCATTAAATGCAGGGTCTTCCTGACCACTCTGGTGTGATCGGAATAAGAATGGTTCAACCTCCTCTCGGCTGGGAGGATTCGCTATTTCAAGGACTTTAACAAGGCGTTCCTCTATCAGTATGCTAGCAATAAGAAACAACCACGACAACATTGAATTTATTCAATGTTAAACAGAGGGAAAAAGAGAATTTTTGGGAATACATTAGGCACTTCAATAGTACTATTGTCGAAGTGCCTTAAGCCACCACGGATTTACTGATCGTGGCCTTCACTCAAGGCTTGAGAGTGGGTGATTTTTTCAGATAACTGGTAAATAAACCGCCAAATATGTTTGATGAACTCCTGACTGGAGCCGAAAAGTATGTTAATGTGGAGGAAGTACAAATTATTTGAAGTGTCGATAAAAAAACACCCCTCAAACCATCCAAGGAACCTCAGGTGGGCAAAGCGGTGCCTTGACCTGTACACCTGGACGCTCCTTTGCCGTTAGGATAGTTCATGGATCCTATGCCTTTGAAGGTTAACAAGGCACGAGCACTAAAATTTGTGATGACAGAATGCTAGTACAAAGACCTATTGGGAGTGAATGGGGTCCACGAAATCCAAAGTCCTAGAAGTTTTGTGATTTTCACAGAGATTATGGTCACAAAACGGGAAATGTCATCATCTGGACCAGGAGGTGGAACACATCATCGAGCACAACCCCTATGTACGACCAGTCTTGGTTGGTGAAGGAAACCTCGACCCCTGAAGAGGAGAAGATATTAGGGGAATCGGAAGTGAGAGAGAAAGACTCCTAGTAGAGATAGGGTGATCCAGGCCATGACATGAATCAGCCCCGAGATGAGCCCCATTCGCCACAACCTCAGGGGTTTATCAATATAATCTTGGGAGGACCCACTGATGAGGAAGCAAATCGAGCTCTAAATTCCAAAAGTTGACGCCTAGAGAGTAGGAGGTGGGCACGGGAAGGAGGTACATCGGGCCTACCATCTCTTTCGGACCCGAGTGCAAGGGGGGATCGATTTGCACAACGATTGTGATTAGGGCAATGCTTGAAAATTATTAGGTGGCCTGCATATTCGTTGATTCTAGAATCTTGGTCAATGTATTGTTTAAACAAGCCTGGACCAAGTGGAGTTAGGGGAGTACCGTATGGATCCTGTTCGGATTCACTGGTCATTCTTTATAGTCGATAGGGGTGGTTCATTTACCTCTATCACTCGGGAGTGGTGAATTGTGGAAGACACGTGTTGTCAAGTTCACAACGGTAGACACATCTTCCTCGTACAAGTGATTATGAGGAGGCCAGCTATTGCTTATTTCATGGCTGTGGACTCTACTCTGCACCAGAAGATTAATTTCCCCGTAGGATGAGTTGTAGGCGAAGTTGTGGAATATCGGAAAATAGCTCAGAAGTGTTATATGGAAGAAGTAAGAATCAAGAAAAATTTTGTAACGCTCGCTACCCAAGCCGTACTGATAATCGAGCACATGAGCACCTTCTTATTGTAGAGAATGATTTTCGACTACAGGACAAGAAAGTGAGGAGATAGTTCTTGTCCCTCCAGTTGGTGTCGTCAAGAAGGCCCAAACTGTACCAGAAGTGACCAACTCGATAATTTCTTGAGGAGAACAATGGTGTGTTTGTTTGATCTTCTGCAGACTTATCAGGGGCCCACATAGAAGTTATGGAGCACTAGCTGTATCTCTCACCAGAATGTAAGCCAAATCTCCGAAAGAGGAGGCAATTCGGGCCGCAAAAAGATGCAGTGATCCGGGACCAAGTCGATGAATTGCTAAAGGCTAGACTCATTCGGGAAGAGCATTTCCCGTCATGGTGCTGGTCTCGAATTCAAATGGAAATTGGCACATGTGTGTAGACTTCCATGACTTAAATAAAACTCCCCCAGTACCTTCTCCCAAGTATTGATTAGTTGGTGGAATCCACGGTAGATCATGAACTATTGTGCTTCCTAGATGCTTATCAGGGGTTCCACCAAATCCCCTTGGCTGAAGAGGGCGAGAATAAGGTCAGTTTTATCATGACCAATGAGACTTTTTGCTATGTGTTGATGCTACCTGGACTGAAAAATGCTGCACAATATACCAAAGAATCATGGACAAGGGGTTTAGAGAACAAATCGGTAGAAAGTTTGAGGTTTATGTAGATGATATCTTAGTGAAATTCGAAACTGATGAGCAATTACAATCTTCTAGAAGAATTTTCAAACGCTTCGGGGATATCATCAATTTAAAACATGGGATACATGGTTACTAGATGAGGAATTGAGGCCAATCCCAAAAATGTGCTCCCCCCACAATATACAGGAGGTCTAGAGACTGACTGGGAGGATAGCCGCCTTAGCTCGATGCATCTCCCGATCTGCTGACCAGAGTCTTCATTTCTTCAAGGTCTTATGGAAGGCAAAATATTTTGAGTGGAAGATCACAATAATAAAGCAATCTAAGAATTGAAAGATTATCTGAAAGAGCTCTTGATTCTGAACAAGCCTCAGCCCAAGGAAAAACTTGTCATCTATCTAGCAGAGAGAGCTCTTGATTCTGAACAAGCCTCAGCCCAAGGGAAAACTTGTCGTCTATCTAGTAGTGACTCCTCAAGATGCCTTCTTGGTACTGGTCCAAAAATGAGGACAAAATTATCAACCTATGTATTTTGTGAGCCACATTTTGAAATGATTGGAGATCAATTATACTAATCAAGAATAATTAGCTCTCACTCTAGTCATCATAGCTCGACGGTTGAGACATATTCTTATCTCATCCCATAATTGTATTGACCAATAGCAATTTAGTTCAAATAGTAATCCATCTCGATGCATCTTGAAGGTTGGTAAAGTGGGTTACGGAGCTTAGTGAACATGAAATCTAGTTCAGGCTCGAACATCTATCAAGACACAAGCTCTTTCTGATTCTAGTTGAAATGGTACATCTCGAATAGTAAAAAAAATGGAAATTATTTGTGAATGGGTCCTCATGCCAAGCAGGTAGTGGAGTGGTGTATTGATGGTGTTTTCATGGGGAGAATAAACAAGCATGGAAGGTAGACTATACTTCAAAGCCTCTAACAATGAAGCAAGCATGAATCACTGCTGATCGGGCTCCTCGACTGGGGAGAATTCTGTTACATCAGTTGAGAGAACTTGAGCTCCATCTTATTCGACAGATAAAACTTCCTAGGTCCAACTTTTTGAATGGATTAGTTGCATAAGGACATACAGGGATATAGGGACTTGGAAATACTTACGCTGTGGCGCCCTAGTCCATCGATTTACAAACAATCTCAAATGTACGAGGAAAAAACGTACAAGTTTTTCAAATTTTTAGAAATTTCTAGGAAGACGTATGATTCAGGGGTGATTGTGCGATAAAGAAACGATTCAGCTCAAGCATGGGCAGACAACTCAGGGAAAAGAATGGAGATGGTAAGAATTGATGATATTCGTAAGCTGACCTTACACGGACTAGGAAACGATAATTGTAATAAGGTCGCTTGATCAAGCGCAAACAACTCACGTGTTATAATAGCTTAGAGTAAATAAGATCGTAAAACGGCTTACGGGTTGCAATAGCTCAGAGCGAAACAGATTGGAGTACGAATACTAACATAGAAATCGTTTAATACAAATTGTTCAAAATCAGTTTAGAAACAATTTGAACTGAAATAGTCTGATACAACTTTGTTCACAAAAATAAATGCAGCCTATAGTAGCACGAAAACACTGGCTCGTCGATAAACACACTTCCCCGATCAGCTCTCGTAGCTAGCTCTCAAGGAACATCCTCACCTGAAACCATGAAAGAGAGTGAGCCTAGGGGCTCAGCAGGTAAATCAGTTAATAGAAAAGGCAGGCATGGAAAATAGCTTTTTCTATAAACTGAAAGCTTGTAAGCTGCTAGAACTGCAAACTGAGTTAGCATAACTGAACATGCATAAACTGTTAGAGTAGATGCCCAACTAGCCAACTTGTGGCGTGTGGGTTTTATTGACTCTTGTACAAACGATCTTTATATATGATATTCGCATTTTCTTATATGGCATTCTTTACTTTCATTATGTGTGTAATGATTTACAATTGTGTTGAGTAAAGACCTAGAATACACTAAAGCGTATGTTAGATGTGATAGTGGGTATGACGGCTATCATGAAACACATCTAATAGTCGCTGTGTATTCTAAACATGTTCCTAGTCGATTGGGCCGTAAAAATGAGGATAAGGCCGCCCGAGTTAGAGACTAGTATCTGCGATGCGAAGTACCATGTTTCATTGGTAGGGAAC
>KV005120.1:65573-86679 GCA_001598015.1 Dorcoceras hygrometricum
GAGATCGAAGAGGAGAACTAAGAATCATTTCATTCATTGCATTTATTTACAGTTGATACACTGTTATGCATCTTTTTGTTCTTATGCGTACCTGCTGATTATATTGAGATGATTCTCACCGGAGTTTATCCGGCTGTTGTTTTGTTTTGTATGTGTGCATGACAACAGGAAGAAAGAACTAGTGGGAAGCAACTACGGGTAGCGAGAGATACTACCTAGACGCTAGATCAGCAGCGAGAGAACTAAACACCAGCTGATAGTTTAGATGTTTGGTCGACTGGTCATGAGTTGCTCACGTCTGGTTTTGTATATAAGACTTAAACGTGTACTAGTTAACTTAGCTTATAACCGTTGTAAACTATGAAGTTTTTGTATAAAATAATCATGTTTACGCTACCAACTGAGTTGAATTATACTTCTGCTGACTTACGCTTCTGCTGATCAATTTTTTTTTGTTGGTACGTTATGTATAAACCAGATTAGATTGTTAAACTTGTTTAGTTTACAATAAATACCCACTGATTAAGATTAGAAGATTAATTGTGAGCAGAGAGCCTCACAACAGGTGGTATCAGAGCGTTGTTACTACATTAGTGAGATCTTTGAACTAGATGAGTGGGGTAGATTGAGTTCTTCCTATGAGGAATTGCATGCTTGTGTGGTATATGTTTTACTGCTTTTGAACTTATATCACATGATTCTTGTGACTAAATGGTAAGAATATACCGAAGAACTATGAGAAATACATGCGTTGGAAGTGATTAGCAGCATGTATTGAGTGAAGTATGAATCAGCACTCGATCTTTTGAGCAGCAGTACAATGATGTATGCTAATCAGAGGAGGGACTGAAATTGATTTGTTCTTGTTTGATGAGAAATGATAAACCCGTCTGTTTGATTCTTAGATATGCCTCCTCGAAGAATCACGAATCGCCAGACAGAACAGGGCAGTACATCTACTGAGGTGTTGAACGCAGCTGCTACTCCAATGGAAACTTTGTTAAAACGATTTCAGTCGTTCAAACCACCAACATTGACAGGAACCGAAAGTGCTATTGATTGCGAAAACTGGTTAGAAGATATAGAACAGTTGTTCGAAGCACTAGAGTACACTGATGAACGTCGGGTGAAATTGATTATACATCAGCTGCATGGTGTTGGGAAAAGCTGGTGGGTAGCAACAAAGAAAGCGCTTGAAAATCAGGGTACTGTGATTACATGGGCAGTATTCCGAACAGCGTTCTATCAAAGATTTTTCCCAGTCTCTTATCGGAAAGATAAAGGAGCGGAATTTGCGAACTTGCGACAAGGGCAGTTGAATATAGAGGATTACGTTGCCAAGTTCACGAGTTTGCTGAAATTTGCGCCACATGTTGCCATGAACGATGAAGCTCAAGCGGATCAATTCATTAATGGATTGAACCCAGATGTCTTTACTTTGGTAAATACAGGAAGACCCAATACTTTTGCTGATGCGTTGAATCGAGCAAAAGGAGCTGAAGCTGGATTGCTAAGGCAGCGAAGAGCACAATTTGTGCCAGCAGCAGCCAAAGCAGCAGAGAATCCTCAGATTCCACCACCTCCTCGCTTTGATGCTGGAAGCAGCAGCAGCGGGAAAAAGAAAAATTTTTTCAAGGGAAAAGGGAAACAATTTAAACGATCTGGAACCAGTAGTTCTTCCAGCTCGAGCGAGTTTAAACAAATGCAACAGGGACCACAAGCTGGCGATTACTGTATTAAATGTGGAGGAAAACATGCCACAGAACAATGCAGGGGAGTATCTGGCCTCTGCCGTATTTGTAACCAGCCGGGACATTTTGCGAGAATATGTTCTCAACGTAATTCTGGGAATTTCCAGAATTCAGCAGCAGCAAGAACAATGCCAGCACCCGACAGGTCTTCTGTACAATCTTACCAACCTCAAAACCTGCAACAAAGTAGACAAGGAGGAAGCCAGACAGTGAGTCAACCTCCTAAGCAACAAGCAAAAGTGTTTGCATTGACCGAAGAGCAAGCACATGCAGCCCCAGATGATGTTATTTCAGGTAACTGCTACCTGTGCAACTTTCCAGCTTATGTCTTAATTGATACTGGTGCATCACATACCTTCATCTCTGAGAATTTTGTGGTAGCACACAAGTTTTCTGCTGAACATCTAACTGAAATAGTATCGGTTTCTTCACCTCTGGGGAGAGGAATGTTATCGATCACTGCTGTTAGAAATTGTGTGTTACAGTTTGAGGGTCACAAAATTGAAATTGATTGTGTTGTGCTTGGATTATCTGATTTTGATTGTATCATGGGCATTGATATGCTAACCAAGTATAGAGCAACAGTGGATTGTTTTCAGAAAGTGGTTCGATTCAAACCAGAGAAAACTGATGAGTGGAAATTTTATGGTAAGGGATCACGAGCCAGAATTCCTTTGATCTCTGCTATTACAATGAATAATCTATTGCAAAAAGGAGCGGAGGGATTTCTGATTTATGCAATAGATACAAAGAAAAATAGCCCGAATCTGGTAGATATACCAGTAGTAGCAGGAAGACTTTGCGTTGTTATTTCAGCAGACGAAGCTACAGTGTCCAGTCGCAACGCAAAGACAACCAGTCGCAAGAAGATTCAGACGCAATTGATGAACCAGTCGCAAGCAACAGCAGCATCCAGTCGAGAGCTTATTTGAATCAGCTGTTGCTACTCAACCAGTCGCAAGCTTTGCATATTCAGTCGACTTGGTTCCCAGGCGCAAAGAATTGAAGAAGGAGCAAAGTACAGCAGTCGTTGTGTTATATCAGCAGCGAAGCAGTTGACGATTTACGAAAGATGTTTGTCAACTACTGAGCTTAATTCAAAATGGAGAAAGCGACAGTAGCCTGCAAAAGAAAAGGACGCAAGTACTGTTCTTGTGTCGGTACTTTACAGAGGAGCGTTGCACTAAAATGGAAAGAAGACAAGATAGCCATCTGGAGCGCTGAAGAGTCTTGGAAGCTTTCCAACGGGAAGAATTTTACAGAGGCTATATATTCGAGGCGACGCCCATTGAAGATGAGTCCTGCAGTTCATAGTGAACGAGACGCTATGCGTTCGTTCAGTTGGTGCTACTACATACTGTGGTAAAATTACATTGAATATACAGTGCACCAACAGAGGGAAAAATAAAGAGATAGACGAAGCAATCAACCGCCATTAGAGAGGAGCTTTTCACGAGTGTTGATTGCTAAGTCTAGATTAGCTTGTTTAGAGCACGTCCCTCGTGTGTGAGAAAAATAGAGAGATGAGAGCTTAAATGTATCAATCTCACACACCCGGATTTTCATTCACATCTGTTTGTGAATGAATCTCGAAATATGTTCACAGATCCCGTCCAAGCATGAAGACGTTAAACTCTTGTGTATGTAGTTAGTCACACAGTTGCGGCTGATGTGCAGTTATGAAGTAGTGGATCCTTCCGAGGTGGAAGAAGGGGAGATGTAGGATGTTGATATCCGAACTTCCATAAACAAATATGATGTGCTGAGTATCGTGTTCTTTAAGCTTTCTGTATTGCATATTTACTTAGCACGCATTGCACGTTTACATATCAGCACTTGCTTGTATTTAGCATTCGCATAAACAGATTTCAGCTCTTAGCATCGCATTGCATTTCAGCAGCACACAAGCACACAAGTCTCGAACAGATTTATGTTGTACATAAATCTGTTTGAGTTGTTTTAAAATATAAGATTCAGTTCTGGTATTTTCCGCATGATTCTTAAATCATACCAGATCTGTCTCCGGTGCTCTGTTTATTTTACATGTTCAAGAACAACGAGCTATTGCAGCTCTAGAGTATGTATCAGCAGCGCGAAATTCCTTTAAGTCCTTTAACAAAGCGCGGCTGCTGATCTTCTCTTAGTGATCCTAATTTTAAAATCGGACCAACACGTATCAACAACGAAGATGTGTTGTATATGAATAGCAGACTTGTTATTCCAGATATTAAGGAGTTGAAAGATCAGATTTTGAATGAAGCTCATAGAAGCAAATTCAGCATTCACCCTGGTGGCAGAAAGATGTACAATGATTTAAAGAAACAATATTGGTGGAAACAAATGAAGACTGATGTGGCTGAATTTGTTTCAAAATGCTTGAATTGTCAGCAGGAAAAAGCGGAAAGAAAGAAACCTGCTGGTTTGTTACAGAGTCTATCAGTTCCTGAATGGAAATGGGATCATATTTCCATAGACTTTGTAACGAAATTGCCAAAATCATCCAGAGGTTGTGATGCAATTTGGGTGATTATCGATAGGTTGACAAAATCTGCGTGTTTTATTCCTTATCGAATGACCTATCGACATGATCAAATGGCAGATTTGTATGTTAGAGAAGTGGTAAGATTGCATGGAATACCAAAATCAATTGTATCTGATAGACATCCCAGATTTACTTCTCATTTTTGGAGTAGTTTACAGCAAGCACTGGGTACGAAACTACATCTAAGCACTGCTTGTCATCCTCAAACTGATGGGCAATCTGAAAGAACGATTCAGACACTTGAAGATATGCTTAGAGCAGTAGTATTGGATTTTGGTATGTCATGGCAAGATTCATTACCGCTGGTGGAATTTTCATACAACAACAGCTATCAAACCAGCATCGAAATGGCTCCGTTTGAAGCGTTGTATGGAAGGAAGTGTCGTTCACCATTATACTGGGATGATGTTTCCGAAGTGCCTGAGCTAGGACCAGACTTGATTAGAGAGATGACTGAAAAAGTGAAATTGATTCAGCAGAGGATGCGAACAGCACAGTATAGGCAAGCCAAATATGCGAATACCAGACGAAGACCTTTGAGTTTTGAAACAGGGGACAAAGTATTCTTGAAAATTTCTCCTTTCAAGGGTACTATCAGATTTGGAAAGCGGGGAAAATTGTCTCCTAGATTCATTGGTCCGTATGAAATTCTAGAAAAGATAGGTGATCTAGCATATCGACTGGCTTTACCTCCATCTCTGTCGGGTATACATGATGTTTTTCATGTATCTATGTTGAGGAAGTATATGCCTGATACTTCTCATGTTATTCCTGCTGAAGAAGCTGAGTTGGATGAAACTTTGAGCTATTTTGAACAACCAATTCAGATTCTTGATCGGGAAGATAAACACCTTCGCACGAAGACGATTCCATTAGTGAAGATTCAATGGAATCGACATGGCGTTGAAGAAGCAACCTGGGAAGTGGAAGATGATATGAAACAATGATTCCCGTATCTCTTCCAATAAGGTTAGCTCTTGTTCAGCATCAATTTCTCCTTATGTTCATATATCTATATAGCGACTGCTGATGAGTTCGAGGACGAACTCGAATCTTAGAAGGGGAGAAATGTAATGCCCAAAATCATTAAGAAGAGGATTAGTCGAGTAAGTTCGACATTTACGAATTAATGAAGCTTGATTATGAGCTCGGATTTCTTCTGGAAGTGTTGGGTGATTCAAGAACTGGGTATTGTTAAAATATGTGAAGTATGAGAACCAGACGAAGTAACCAGACTAGGCGATTTGATAAAATCAGCAGCAGGTTACTGTAGCTCGCGACTGGTGGAATTTTGAAATTCAGTTGAAGCATTAGTGTTGATTTCAGCTGGAAACAGACGCGCGAATAGAAGGGGCAATGAGAAAGCGCCACGTGTTAGTTACTGTTACGCACGAGAAATCAGCAGCAAGAGTTTCTTACGCATCTGCTGATTTATGTACCTGCTGGTCATTGATGTGTGTCTGCTGGTTATTGTTGTATCTGCTGGTTGATGATGACGTAGGTAAGACATCATCGTTTTGATATTAAACGCAAACCAGTCGAGGGGAAATTAGTTCCAGCTGAGAGAATATATGACAGCGTTTTGAATTATGACTATGAGCCTTGATACGTCGTCGTTTAGCAACCAGACGAGAGATTGGAAATCAGTCGAGAGATTTTGGTATCTGCTGATGATCCAGTCGAGGGATCAATGCGACACCGTTTTGATTATAAACAGGAGATGTTGATACGATACCGTTTCAACTATTATTGCGAAATCAGCTGTTATAATAGAAGTGCGACCAGCTGCTGGTTCTTTTAAGTGAAGTAGCACCAGCTGATGACATGTAACGACGTCGTTGAGATTAGTTATAACGACATCGTTTTGAGCTTTGAGGTGTTGCGACAGAATTGATGTTGCGACTGAATTGATGTTGCGACTGGATTTATGTTGCGACTGGTTATTACAACAGCTGATTCTTGCGTCTGCTGAAGATCAACGATATTCGAACAGCGTCTGAGGACGATGGACAGCAGTTGAGGAATCTGTTTATCGTTATCCACCTTCGAAGCGATGGGAGTATATCTTGTTTGAATACTCAGCATGACACGTGGAACTCGAATTGAATACGTTGGAAATGCTGCAAGAAATACAGAGAGCGTCGTCTATAAATAAGCATGAATTTGAAATACTAAGATAGAATCATTTCATATCATTGCATTTATTTACAGTTGATACACTGTTATGCATCTTTTTGTTCTTATGCGTACCTGCTGATTATATTGAGATGATTCTCACCGGAGTTTATCCGGCTGTTGTTTTGTTTTGTATGTGTGCATGACAACAGGAAGAAAGAACTAGTGGGAAGCAACTACGGGTAGCGAGAGATACTACCTAGACGCTAGATCAGCAGCGATAGAACTAAACACCAGCTGATAGTTTAGATGTTTGGTCGACTGGTCATGAGTTGCTCACGTCTGGTTTTGTATATAAGACTTAAACGTGTACTAGTTAACTTAGCTTATAACCGTTGTAAACTATGAAGTTTTTGTATAAAAGAATCATGTTTACGCTACCAGCTGAGTTGAATTATACTTCTGCTGACTTACGCTTCTGCTGATCGAAATCTTTTTTTTGTTGGTACGTTATGTATAAACCAGATTAGATTGTTAAACTTGTTTAGTTTACAATAAATACCCACTGATTAAGATTAGAAGATTAATTGTGAGCAGAGAGCCTCACACACTCCAACCCCCAAAATTAAATCAAACCTAGGGATGGATGATACGATTAGTTCAGTAGGCGCTAAATATCCTTGGAGCCTAAGCTCTACGCTACGAAATATACTATTGGATACAAGTCTCTCTCTTGATGGCACAGTCTCACAATAACATACGAATAACCGTTCAGGTGGCATGGGGAATTCCTTAACAAAAGATTCTGATAACTAACGGGTTGTTCCAAAGTCTAACAAAGCAATAAAAGGCACACCAACAATATGTGTTGTCTGGATTCGCCTGATCTGCCGTGATGACGCATACTCTGATGGTTATAAGCTGCTTCAATTGGGGGCATTACTTAACAAAGTGACCTGGAGTGCCGCACTTGTAGCACACACCATGTCCAGCTCTACACTGACCAGCATGCTTCTTGTGACATTTTGGACAAGACGGTTTGTTGCTTATCTTGGGTACTGAGTTGAGTGGTTGAGGTTGTTGCTTATTTTGGACAAATCAAAATGAGATGTCTAATAAAACCTCATTTACAAAAAGAATATGATCTATACAGCTACGAAACGTTGGCCTATCGATAAACATACTTCCCCATCCTGATTCAGCTCGCGTCTTCTAGATCTTGCTGAACATCCTCACCTGTACCCAAGAAAGCTAGTGAGCCGAGGGCTCAACAAGTAAATCTGGAAATAGCAAGGCAGATAGTACATGCATAGAAAATAGCGTTTTTTTTTTACTGTAAACTGAAAGCTGAAAGCTGAGAGAACTGAAAACCGAGAAAGCATAGCTGAACATGCTTAAACATATTAAAAAATATTTTAGACATTTACTGGTATTAAAGGAAGTAAACTTTAGCATAAACTTTACTCAATCCCACGGTTGTAAACAACCCTTTTTCTTATTTCTTGTGAGTTATGGCTCAGAAAATTCTCTATAGGTCAGTTCACTTGATCAAGATCATCTGTATACCGGTTCTGGGTAATAATTCCCAAACTATGCTGAGAAGGGATTATGATTTGTCAACCATAATCCTGGTCCCTTCTCCTGGTTGAAGGGGGATTTAGTTCGTCAGTTAGGATCGTTGTTCTTCCTATGGAGGGGCACGCCGATCCATCAACTAGCGTCCTCACCCTCCATGTACTGACCGTCTGATATCTTTGTCATAAATCTTTAAAAATTTTGAAAACTACTTCCTTTAAAACGTTCTCTGATGAGATTTCCTTCAAGACTGTTTCTCTAATGAAACTTCTTTATAAATGTTTTCTGATCTGAAAAAGATCGCTGATAAAGATAGGGTTCGCTGCTTAAAACTCCTTTAACATTTGGAAATTTTTGGGAGTACATCGGAAACTCAAACGAAGAAGAAACTTGGATCAGCTCAGGCAATAGGAATGAAGAACAGATAGCCGAGCTCTTAGCTGAAAAAATATGTCTTGAAACTGGTATAACTGAGGATATATTAGCATTATACCTTCGAATGGAAGCTGAAGGAAAGAAGAATTAAACTTGAAATTACAGTATCAGTCCAGAATAAGCCTAATCTGGACCAGCTCAGAGTGAAGCAGCACGCGAAGCGTACTGGTTCAGAATAGGAAATCAACTCTGGGCTGTTTGGTTAACTCAGATTAGGGTAATCAGGCCAGGTCGCAAGCTTATATCAGCTCGAAGGGGAAAACAGATCGCAAACGTAAGACAATTCTAACATATTACGAGGGTAAAATAGGTCGGAGAAGAAAACAGATTACGAGCATGAAAACCAGCTCGGAGAAGAAAACAACTTACGAAAGTCAACACATCTAAGATATCAGATCACGAGCGGGCTGTACAATGAAACCAGCTGGGAGGAGTTCGAGTAGATTGTCAACGCTAAACCTCACAGTTAAAAGCAGTGCGATATGGTTGGTTAAAACTTGAGCTGCAATAGCTCAGTGTTTTTGAAATGTTTGTGCACCGAGATAAAGATTGAATTATGAGATAAATCATGCGGAAACAACCCAAAATGAACTCTGAAAATCGAAAGGTATTAAATCAGTTTTAAGCACAATTATAAAATATACGTTGTGTATGCTATGAATGCAGTAAGATGTAAAGAAAGAATACGTTGTAATTTGTTTATGGAAGTTCGGTGCTGAACCTCCTACGTCTCTCCTTCTTTCGCAACGGGAAGGATCCAGTAGAAGACTTTGATTACAGCAGCCTCCGCTGTAATCCGATCCAACATCCCTCAAGCTGCAAGAAATCCTAGCTACCTATGCACACCAGCGTGCAATCTGTGTGTCTAACAACACTTCTTTAACGCCTCAGTGAGAAAGGCTACAAGGCTTGTTTAACGGCTCTGTCCAAATACTACAAGGAAGTCGTTTTTATTTTTGATTCACTCATTTTTCTGTTTCACTCAAATCTCAAATGTATGAGTGAATCGTATGTGAGATTTACAGTTACGCTCAATCTCTCGAAAATAAAATCTCACACACTGGGAAGATGCTCTCTAAGTTGGTTTCTTCAATGTCTTCCCAGATTGTGCAATCGATGAATATATGATTTAGGCATTTCGGCCAGTGCACCAGCTCACACCTGGGCACTCGACCAGCTTGAACACCAGATGTCACCTGGGTGTTCAAGCCTTCGACTGCTGCACAATATCTCTATTTTGTGACTTACTGCACTTGTATTCTTTTACTCTCAAGATTGCCTTTTTTCTCTCGCTCTTCTACTTCTTGTGCTCTGCTCTTGATTTATAAAGCCTCTTTACAGATTTGTCCGTTGGACACAAAGTTGTAGCCGTTGAAAAGTCTTCTGACACTATTGTACTTTGTGTACTTGGTCTTTTAATGCTTCTGCAGGATTTTTCTCACTTTAAGCACGTGAGCATTGTACTGAGAAGACAACACAGCAAATCGATTTGAACACTAAAAATTAGTCTTCGTATAGTCTTGTGTTCAAATCGCTTTGCTTGTAGTTTTGTCCATTTCTGCTCTTGAACTCAAATGAATTCTGCTCTGCTTGCTGAGATGATTTGACCTTAACCAACTTGTCTCTGCTTCGAACTGGTCTGTTCGTTACACTGAGCTGGTTGCTTCTTCAACTGCACCGCTCTTGTTCTGCTCTTGCATACAACTGCTCTTGATCAATGCTGGGCTCTGAGCTTGTTTTCCAGCTGGTTTTTTCTTTCACTATAGCAGTCTTCCGCCATCACGTAATCATAGGCGTCGACATTGTTCATCTCTCTCATAAGCATCCAGCCGAGCTGATTTATCCTGAGCTGGTCAAATCTCTCTTCTTCTCTTATCTTCAGCTTAACCAGGATCCCTGATCAGGTTTTTCTCTTCTCTGATCTGGTTTCCAGCATGGCTATATTGTTCTCGTCAAGAGCTTCTGTGTACTTGCTTATTCTCTTGTTCCGTTCAGACACCTATTCCAAACCATCAGCAAGTACACTAATATTTCACTGGTTGATTGAGCCAATTCTTCGAAGGTACTTTAAAACTTATCCTCGAAGAACTGCAATCTTGCACCAATGATTATATCCCTTCTTCTTGGGATATAATAATCAGTTCTGATTCAGTCTTTCCCTGGACTGAGATCCCTGTGATGAACTGATTATAGTTGCACTTAGAGATCTGACCTATACTTGATCACTGCGCTTGTATACGGCTCTGCACTTGAACACTGCACTTGTGCTGCACTTGATCTGCACTTGAATAGTTCTGCACTTCACTGGATCTCAAACTTCTCTTGCATCAAGTCGGTGAATCAGCTTGGTGTCCTGTGTGACCTGGAAACTACTCTGCTGTACCAGCTCGGGCGTCCCCTCATTGTTCCAACGTGGACATCTTCAACTGTACCAGCTTGGACGTCCCCTTACTGTTCCAGTTTGGATATGCTCTTGTATTCTCCTGACTATCAAGCTGCACATCAATCTTAAGTCGTTAGTAAGATAATAACACGTTTTGTATTAATCAAAATTAATATTCTGATATGTAAAAACAGATCCAACATCCATCTTATGTAGGATCACACCGATTCGTCAACCAGCGTCCTCACACTCCCTCTGCTGACCGTCTGACATCTTCGTCATAAATCATTTTAACTTTCGAAATCTACTTCCTTTTAAACTTTATTATATATGACCGGAAAACTTATGCCATCTCTCCTTCGTCGCTTTTCTATATATCATTAAAACATTAGAAATATAAGATTGCACACAAGCAATTCGTTTTTTGTTAAAAGACTCTATTTTTATTGGAAAAGACTGCTGGGTGTACGACGGAACATAGTTCTAGAAATTCTAAAATCAGCTCAGGATAGAAAATAGATCACGACTTAGATCAGCTCTAGGTAGAAAACAGATCGCAAGCATAAACCAGCTCTGGGTGAGGAAAACAGTTTACGAGCATAAAACAGCTCTGGGTGAAGAAAACAGCTTACGAGCGTAAGACAGTTCAGAGAAGAAAACAGATCAGGACTGGTTGGTCAACTCAGATTAGGAAAAATCAACACAACTTAGAATTGTCAGGAAAAATATGAAAGTCAACCAAGGTCAACTCGGCTTAGGGTAAAAAGACCAGATCGCGAGCTTATAGTAGCTCGGATGTCAGGCCTCGTGCTCATAACAGAGTAAAAACACACAAACACATGCGGAAGCTATTAAAAAACGGGTAAAAATTTTCACTTTTGGCCTGACGAGTTAAAACAATATAATTTAAAATAATGAAATACTCAAAATATATCACAGTTTATAAAATCAACAAAACAACAAATGGCTACAAGCCATAACAAAACAGTATAGCATACAACCACAAGTATCAGACTCCAACTACTGGATACAGCCACGAAGCACAGGGCAACCCCCTGGCTAACTCAACTGATACATATAAATATGCTATACGCAACTGAGATACTCTAACCACCTTCTGGGGCACCACCAGCTGGATTAAAACCACGAACAGCTGTAAAACCTGGGTTCCCTGAAAACAACACAACAAGGAAAACAACCAAGCCCCAGAGGGACATGGGGTCAAACCCCAGTACGGAGAGCAACTATAAAACAGCAGTAAACAGCAAGAATAAAGTGCAGATGCTATGCATGCAACCAGGGACAACAGCCGAAGGCTACAACCAAGAAAGGGAGCCAAAGAACTCAATGCACAGCTCAACGGAAATCTGCAACGGAATATGTGGCCACGGTGACTGTAGGACATGTGGGTGCTACCCACTCACCCTTACTCGCGCACCCTTACCAGATGCATCAACAACCCAACCTATGAACTGTGATAGCTAGCCACTCGGTGCATAGGGGAAAATTAGAGTGTGGAATCACCGCTCGCCCTCGCATCCTGGTAAGAAAACAGAGCAACAACAACGAACAAAGGCTGCAATAGCTTAATGGAATGCGTGTATGCAACATGCTGGAACAGCAAACATATAACCATATGCAACACAACAATTACACACGGTAAGCATACACAGCTCTCACACAGAGCAACAACATCACACAGCAATCCAAACACAACCATCTCGCAATTTATCCAAGCCAGGTTCCACGCTGAATTACGAGCTCAAGATCCGTACCTTGTACTCTGTGCAATAATTACCACAAGAAATGCCCGAGAGATCTGATCCAACACCTGCTAAACATACGCACAACAGATCTCAGGCAAGCTACAGGAAAATCACGGCCAATTACAGAAGCTCACGGCTGGGAGCTACGCTCAACCAAACCAGCGACTAATCTCAACAATACAACTCATTCAAGGCTAGGAACATATCTCATCATGAAAGGAACGAATTTCTACCTGTACGACACCACGCACAACCGAGCAGCAACTTCGCATTCCTTAGCCAATCGCAGCCTCCCAAAGTGGTATAGAATGGAAGAGCTTCTCAAGAGGAGTCCAACGCTACCACGAACGTGAAAAACAGTGGCCGGATTCGACGGAAATTCACCGAAAAAGATCACGGTGAACAGTAATCGAGGGTTTGAGAGACAGAGAACGAAAGTCGGGAGAATTTTGCTAAGTATGGGATCTGGTGAAGTAAAACAAAGCCAAGCCATGCTTCTTATATAGACGCGAGAAATCTGATTAATTCATCCACCGACAGAAACAGATTCCTACATCAAGGAATAGCGTCAAACAGATCTCTCCAACAACGCTAATAACCACCAGATCCCAGCGTTAACAACAAACACTCTTCACAAGTCAAAACGACAGTGCATCGGTAAAACAGATCTCAGCGCTCAACACATCGCTGGTCTCCTAACGCGCCACACTAAAATCAGATCTCTACGACGACGTAGCCACTTATCCAAACGACAGCGTTTCAATTAAATCAAACGACGTAGCTTCGCACACGTCAGCAAATCTGAAGACAGCACGCTAAACGCTTGAACATCGATCGCTGGCAACAGATCTCTCCCGCAAGCGTTCACCAAAACGGTACCGTTTCCTTCACGCTACAGGAACTTGCTGCCAACATCCAAAATAACACAAGCGCTAACAGATAACCTTACGTCATCACATCTGATTGTTAACTCAACCAATACTTCAACAGCAAAGCTTACGTCAGCAATTGCGTAGCGCAACAGAAAACATGACGTCATCAAATCTGCCAACAGATTCAAACTCGAAAAATTCCAAAATTTCCAGAATTGCTCTAAGTGTGAAATCTGACCCGAAAATGAAAACAAAACATCCAAACAGAGATCTGAACCACCAGAAATCTCCAAAAACCGATTAATTCCAACAAATTAATCTTAATTACATTTCAGGTCTCACATCGGAGGGGAAAACAGATCGTGAACAGACTGGACAATGAAATCAGATCACGAGTGGACTGGACAATGAAACCATATCACGAGCGGACTGGACAATGAAACCAGATGCAAGCGGGGCTAGACAATGAAATCAGATCACGAGCGGACTGGACAATGAAACTAGATCGCGAGCGGGCTGGACAATGAAACCACCTCGGAAAAAAAGCCTATCAAGAACGTAAACTAGAGAAGTTCGGGGATCAAAGTACGAACTGAAATCATCGAACGAACCATACGGGTTTAGGATAACAACAGGGTACTTAAAACAGCTTGGAGAAGTTCAAACAAGTTATCTAATCTTATCAGATCATAACAGAGTTCAACTAGACTAGTTTTTCCTATCAGCTCAGAACCTCATCCTTATCCATCCAGCACGGGTACTGAAAACAGCTTGGAGAAGTTCAAAAAGATTAGCTAAGCTTATCTGGTCAGAACAGAGTTCCAACTAGACCAGCTTTGCCTATCAGCTCAGAACCTCATCCTTATCCATCCAGCACGGGTACTGATAACAGCTTGGAGAAGTTCGAACAGAGTAGCTAATCTTATCAGGACAAAACAGAGCTCTAGCCAGACCAGCTCTGCCTATCAGCTCAGAACCTCATCTTTAGTCATCCAGCACGAGTACTGAAAACAGCTTGGAGAAGTGCGAACAGATTAGCTAAGCTTATCAGGCCAGAATAGTGCTCTAGCTAGACCAGCTCTGTTTATCAGCTCAGAAACTCATATCTAACCTCCCGGCATGACTTATTATCTGGAGACGCACAAATAACTCTAATTTTAAGCTACTATCGTACAACTCAAAAACTTGAAAAAGACGACAACTCTACTGTTAACAGAAACTCTTCTGTCAAGCGTTTTAGAACTTAAAACCATTTCGACACCGTTGATAGCATATAGATCCTAAAATCATTTGAAAAACCTTTAAAAGTTACTCAAAACTCTGAAAAAAATGCAACAGAAAGAAAACAGCACGCAAAGAAAAGCGAACAATAATATACTTTCACAGAAGCTGCAAGACACATAGTGTACTTGTCTTTCGCTGAACGGCGGGTTGCAGAGAATAGATCCGGCTTTGAATCTCCCACAAGCACGATCGCAGCGTATACTTTGGAGAAAATCTTTGGTTGGTTTGAGGTTTAGAAAAACACCCTCACCGCCTTAACAAAGCAATTAAACAAGGCATGGTTGTCCTATCTCACAAGCCAACAGTAATCATTTTCTTAAAATAAATGCTTAGGTGTGTCTTAACCCATGCGCCAACAGTAATAATTTTTCTTTAGAAATTTATTTTAGGCGTGCCTTAACCCTTGTGTCAGCGGTAATAATTTTGCTTAAAAATATATATGTATATATATATATATATATTAAAAACTGAACCGTGCTTGGGTTCATTCTCGCAGGAGCCTTCCGCGAACCGCCCAGGCAAAAATCAAAGGAATCAGCTCAGGTGAAAAATGAAATGTTAAACGGAAAGAAAAGAAACAACAGTTTAACCCTTCAAGACAAAATAAATATCTTGTGGATTTATGGATTTCTTGGGCGTTACAACTCTACCCCCCTTAAAAAAATTTCGTCCTCAAAATTAAACTCCCCTAATCAGGTCTCGGTAAAGACTACTCATGTCCGCTACAGTCTCCAAGGTTTATTTCCGTTCTGAATGATTCACCCATTGAACTTTGACCACGGGAATGCATCGATTCCTCAGTATTCTGTCTTCGATGAGAATAATCTTCACTGGCCCTTCTTCATAACTCAGCTCGGGTGCAAGCTGAATCGGTCCGTAGCTCCATATGTGCGAGGGGTTGAAACGTACTTTCTAAGAGCTGATACGTGAAATACGTTGTGTAATGCGGATAGTCAAGGAGATAGTGCCAATCGATAAGCTAACGTCCCCACTCTTTTCAAGATCTCGAAGTCTAGGACTCTCTTACCCTTCTTCCAAACCTCATCACCCCCTTCATGGGTGCTACCTAGAGAAATATGTGATCTCCCAGCTCAAAATTCATCTCACGATGGCGATTATCATCATAGTTCTTTTGCCGAATCTGAGCCGTCCTCATCCGATCACGTACCTTCCTGATGGCTTCAGTTGTCTGCTCAAATATAACCGGACCCAAATCAACTCTCTCCCCTACATCATCCTAATAAATGGGTGACCTGCACTTTCGACCATACAGAGCTTCGTAAGGGGCCATCTTAATTGTAGCTTGGTAACTGTCATTGTAAGAGAATTCTACTAAAGGAATCTTTGAAACCCAGCTTTCAGAAAAATCTATCGTGCACGCATGGAGAAGATCCTCCAACATTTGGATTATCTCTCAGATTTGCCATCAGTTTGGGGGATGGTACGCCGTGCTGAAGGCCATCATGGTCCCCAAGGCTTGTTGTAAGCTCTTCCAGAACACATATGTGAATCTTGGGTCCCTATATGAGACAATGGGAACTGGAATCCCACGAAAGATCTCACTATCTCCGTGATATACAACTCAACACATCTGTTCAGGTCATAGGTGGTCTTTCTGGTATAAAGTGAGCTGACTTAGTTAAACAATCAACTATGACCCATATCGAGTTGAAATCGTGAGGAGTCCTAGGCAGACCTTCCACACAATCCATCGCTAAAATTCATGCGACCTAGAAATGTAACCCACTAACCAGAGTTCACACTTATTGGACTCAGCAAAAAGTTGCCTATCCTTCAAACTTTGCAACACCGTCCTAAGCTGATTCGAGTGCTCTTTTCTGTTCTTAGAGTAGATCAAAATGTCACCTACAAACACCATTACAAACTGATCCAGTTAAGGTTGGAACACTCTACTCCCAATCCATGAATGCTGAAGGTGTATTCCTCAATCCAAATGGAATCACTAAAACTCATGCTGACCCTAACGCGCTCTGAAGGCATCCTTGTAAATATCCGTTTCTTTAATCTTCAGTTGGTGGGATTCAGATCGGGGATCAATCATAGAGAACACTGTTGCTCCTTGAAGTTGATCAGATAGATATTCGATTCTTGGGAGGGGATACTTTTTCTTCACTGTTAGCTTATACAACTCTCTGCAGTCTATACTGTTGGATCTGTTTCTGCAGATCATAATCTAAGTTTTGATTAACACAAAACCTGCTTATATTTGACTAACGGCTTTTGTGCAATGTGCAGTGCACTTGATTGAAGAAACAGGGAGATGTTAAAGCTGGAATAGTAAGGGGACGTCCAAGCTGGTCGAGCAAAGAACATCTAAGTTGGAACGATGAGGGGACGCCCGAGCTGGTCCAACATATGGTCGAGCAAAGAACATCTAAGTTGGAACGATGAGGGGACGCCCGAGCTGGTCCAACATATGATGGTTTGCAGGTTCTACAGGAATCCAGAGCGCATGAAGCATCAAAATGGTTCACCAGCTTGATGAAGCAGAAGAGCATAATTCAAGTGCAGAATGTCGAAGTGCAGAACGGCTCAAGCGCAGATAAAGTGTAGAGTACAAGTGTCGTGTTCAAGTGCAGAGCCGTATACAAGAGCAATGATCAAGTGCACGTCTGATCACTGAGTACGGCTATAATCAGTTCATCATAGGGATCTCGGTCCTTGGGTAGACTGAATCAGAACTGATTAACTGTGTGCTTGCTGATGATAAGAATGGGTCTCTGAATGGACCAAGTAAATAAGAAAGCACACAATGGCTCTTGACGAGAAGAATAGAGCTGAGCTGGTAAACCATATCAGGAAAGAGAAAACCTGATCAAGGACCCCAGAAGCTGGATGATTATGGGAAAGATGACGATGAAGTTTCTGAGATAGGAGTCAGTGAGCGTGAACAATGTCGACGCCTGTGATGACGTAAAGGCGAAGGTATGAAGGAAAGACTCATGTAAGCAACCAGCTGGAAAGGAAACCAGCTGACAAACCAGCTCAGAGAAATGACCTGCTGAGTATGATGAACAAGAACATCTCAAGAGTAGATAAGAAGAGAGCAGCTCGAAGTAGAAACCAGCTCGGATACCATAACAAGCAGATGCCATCAAATCTACGAGCTGGTGCAAAGAACCAAGCTGGTTAAGGACAAACCAGCTCGATGAACAAGAACAGAACCAAGCTGGTTAAGGTCAAACCTGTAAGGACTGAACTTTTTTTAACTTAAATTAATAAGTTTTGGGGGTTCGAATCGAAAGAATATAAAAGTTTGTATGCGGCTAAAAATAAACAACATACAAATTTCTGGACCGAAATGCGAAAAATGGAACTTTCATTCTTCTATACAACAAAACAGAAGAAAACTGAAAATTGATCGGAAACTATTGTTCACAATAAACAGAACTGAACACAGAACTGAAACTGATGTCCATGATAAACACCTCCGATCTATTCCAGCTCAAACCATCCAGCTCCCTACTGTTCATCACCTGTACTCAAGAAAACTAGTGAGCCTAGGGGCTCAGCAAGTAAATCTGGAATAACAAATACAGGCAATGCAAGCATATCAATAACTTTATCTATACTGTAGTTCAAATCTGAACAAAACATAACGTATACTGAATACGATAATCTGGAAATTTTTAACTGAAGAAACTTTGAAAAGCTGAACAATATAACTGCTATATCTGGAAAATCTGAAAGCATAACTGCACATGATTGAAAACATTTACTTGTTTTTAAAGGAAAGATCTTAATCATTTTTCTCAGAGTCGTGATTAAAATCACCCTGTGCTCTGTTCTTTATCATTTGCTCGAAATATGGCTTAGAAACATGTACATAGGTCAATGTCATTTGATCAAACTGTCATCTGAAATCAGGAATAGGGAAATAAATCCCATCTTTTCTGTGAAGGGATTATAGTCTTTCAACCATAATCTTGGTCCCTGCCATGGTGAAGGGGCACACTGGTTCGTCAGCCAGCGTCCTCATCCTTCCTATGTGACCATCTGTTGCCTATGCCATAATCTCTTAATAATCTGTAAAACTTTCTTTTCTTTCTTTACTTTCTTTTCTATGACTTGCTTTTCTTTCATTTCTCAATCTGAGCAGATCTCTGTCAAGTATGCTTCGCTGTTTTAAAACCTTTTTTGATGTTCAGGAACTATTGGAAATTAATGGGATTTCAATCGAAGAAGGAAACTGAAATCAGCTCTAAGTATAAACAATACGCAAGTGTACCAACTTGCGGTAGTAAATAAGATCTGGACTGTTTGGTCAACTCAGATTTGAAAAGTCAACATGACTTAAATGAACAGTCCAGATTTCGATGGTCAGACGAAGTCAACTCATATTTGGAAAAGTCAACATGACTTAAATGAACAGTTCAGATTTCGATGGTCAAACGTAGTTAACTCAGATTTGGAAAAGTCAACATGACTTAAATGAGTAGTTCAGATTTCGATGGTCAAACGAAGTCAACTCAGATTTGGACTATGAATTTAGATCTCAACATAAAACAGTTCCGAAAAAGAATCAGATTTCGAACTTAGCTTGATATGTCAAAAACTCATAAGGTTTCCTTAATCTGAAGGAATCGAAATATCTAAGGAAAACTCGGGAAACAAGAATGACGAATCTACTTGTAAGCTAATGAGAAAAAATACCAAAGCTGCTTGTAAGCTACTGGTAAGAATCACGTAAGCTGCTTGTGAGCTGCTTAGAAGAATATCCAGAAAACTCAGGAAGAAATATGAACGATCATCATCAAACATTTTCTAACAACTTTCTGAATCAAAATATTTGCAAACACATACTTTCTATTCAAAACATCTTACTTCTTCCTGCGTTTCGAAGAACATCAAAACATAGTTCTTAAACCTTTAAAACTCATACAAACATGCAGCAGAAACAATATATTCTTTCAAGAGTGTAGCAAGAAACATAGTTTACTTGAATTTGTCTACGGCAACAATTACAGCTAGTTTATCAGGCCTGAATCAACACAATCCGATCACTTCCTGTAAAAAGTTTTGAAAGATTTTTTTCGGTTTTCTTAGAGAGAGTACCGCTTGTAACAGTGTAGTTTTTTAGAATGAAATATGAATAAAGTGTTTCAACAACTTTTATATGAAATCTTAAATCAACTAAGTGAACACGTTTTCTTTAAAAAGAGCTACAAATATTTAAAAGTGCTACTCCGTTTTAAAAGCAACTGAGGATGAAATCCGAACCATTTTAAAAGAGAAAATAATCGGCTTGTCTGGACCGGCTGGACAACTCTTGTAACCGTGCCTCAAATCTGAAAAATCAACTATACGAAATCTGATTAACAATTGTATTTCAAATAGATCTCTCAATTCTTTAATTTCTAATTGCGGACTTAAATGTTTCTGGGCGTTACAAAACCAGCTCACAGACTAAAACAGAGCAGAATAGATAGAAGAGCAGAGATCAAGAGCAGAAGCAGAATAAAAGACAAGCAAAGCGATTTGAATATAAGACTACATCCAGAATGCTTTTCAGTATTCAAATCGGCTTGCTTGTATTGTCTTCTCAAAGTACAGTGCTCACGTGACTAAAGTGAAGAAAAGCCTGCGATGCATTTATGAACAAAGGACGCAAAGTACAAAAGTGTCAGAAGATTTTCAACGTCTATATCTTTGTGTCTAACGGACAAGTCTCCGCTACGGGCTATATATATCGAAGAGCACGCACAGATAAACAGGGAGAAGAACAAAAAAACTGAGAGTGTGTTGTGCAAATTCAGAACAGAAAAACAAAAGAAAAGCACAACCATGGGAAGATAACAGATAACCAGCTCGGATAGGAGCACTTCTCAGTGTGTGAGATTTTATTCCTGAGAGATTGTACTTACACTGTAATCTCACACACGATTCACTCATATATTCGAAGTTGAGCAAAACAGAAAAAGGAGTGAATCAAATTCAAAACTCTCCATTGTAGTCTTTGGACAGAGACGTTAAACAAGTCTAGTTGTCTTTTGCACTGAGATATTAAAGAGTGTGTGTAGTTGTGACGCCCGAACCCACGGGGTCACGAGTTTGGGGTGAATAAAAAAATTTCGAATAAAAGAAGGGCTAAAAGATAATTCGCTATAGGCTGTATCTCCTATAACTTGAAAGAAAACTCGAAACACAAACCAGACGCAGACACAATACTAATTACGGCGTCAACTTCTGGAAACATTTTTGCGTAAAAACAAGTCTTATATATATATTGCAATTGCGGTTACAACGTTTGTCATTCTATACGAACATACAATTGTTGCAATTGATCTAATACAGATCCTACAAAAGATAAAACAACATTATTCTAGACACGGATTACGTTGGCCCCTTGATAAACACAACCA